>JAQGBT010001838.1:0-28308 GCA_034698585.1 Disparrhopalites patrizii | reverse complement strand
TCTTGCTTTCTCTTTTGCTCTCTCTTGCTTTCTCTTTTGCTCTGTGTTGCTTTCTCTTTTGCTCTGTGTTGCTTTCTCTTTTGCTCTGTCTTGCTTTTTCTTTCGCGCTGTCTGGCTTTCTCTTTTCCTCTCTTGCAATCTCTAGCTATCTGTACCTCACTTTCAAGCTCTCTCTCTGTCTCTCTCACTTCGTTTCCCTAAGCAACACTACATACCTTTCCACACTAATAGTTACTGATAAAGCATTGGTCTCGAAATGATGTCTCCTCCGCTACAGCCACCTTGAGAGAAATCTGGCTGAATCGACTCAGGGAGTGTGACAATGAAGTTAGGAGAAAAATAAGGGGGGCCACAAGAAAGTGGGAGAGTGAGAATAAAGAATAAAGATCCTACTAAGCAGTGGCATTAGTGGAAGAGGGAGATAGAGGGAAAAGTAAATCCAATAACTGGTGAGGCATTCGTTTAATTTGTGGTGACAAGTACTTCATACTAAGCTCAGTGGAGTGTGTAGTCTTTTATTTGAGAGTGTATATACCTCTACACATTTCGAAATCACATAAACTTCCCTATGTCACATGGAATTTATAGATCTAATAGGATTTGTTCCAATACTTGCATAAAAAGATTTCATATCCAGTGACATACGCAGAATCTGTAATTTATCTGTAGAAATAAATGATGTATTCCTGGAATAATTTATATTTCATCGCATCCTCGACCTTGGAGAGAAGAGGAGACATCAAATTCAAATACTCCTTTTGCCGTTATAGTCAATCCCTTTCAACAAACAATTGCATTTGTGCCTTTGAAAAGAAAGTGAGGGGAAATTGAACAGTCAACAGAGTTCTTTCCAAGTACTGATCCACCCATTAATACTGGTCCTATTACATTGAATGTGGAAGAAAATAATTCATAGCATTGACATCTCAAGTAAGTAACTGGAAGAAATCTGCGGGGTTATACAGATTTAATGGGGCTATAATCCCAGTTTTGTAGTTCCCAACATTCTACGCAGGAAGTACATACAATACATTTTTCCCCACTTGAACTCTCATTCCTATTTCGTTGGGCGTCTCAAGTCTCAACCAAATCTTTTACACCAGATATTAACCACCAATCCTTGGCTCCGGTGTGGATGACTGGATTTTAAGAAAAGAATATTTTCCGAATGAAACACCAATTCTCAGATTTCCTTGTTTTTTACCCTTTTTTTCGTTTGCATCAACAACCACGGGAAATAAATTGTTTCTCTCGTTAAGTACCCATGGCAATGAAAGGAGGGATATCCACACAAAAGGGCGTAAATACAAACAATATAGCTAGGAAAAATGGGGACGACAATCCAAACAAGGAGACGTAACGTTTCTTTTCTGACATAAAGCGAGCTTACAAATACCAGGCTGTATAAATAAACGGTGAGCCTAATGGTTAAAGACGCGTTGGAGGACACAGTGGATCGCATCATGTTCCTGGAAAACTTCAAGGGTATTGTCTTTCCCTGGGACAAAAATGCGGAGAAAGGGAGAGAGAGAGAAAAAAAAAGAAACAGAGGAAATATTTGCTTATTATTAGAACCGTGAAAGCAGAAAACAGGAGAATCCTTATTTGTTTTCTCCTGACTTCCCCAACACTCAATGACAATTAGGGGAGTCGTTCAGGAGTCACAGAGGAGAATTGAGGGGGAAAGGCAGTGAAGGTTGGAGGATATAGCATTGAGAGTGAAAGCGGGAGGTGCTCCAAGAGTCCTGAGGTTGGTCTATGGGAGCATAAAAAAATTGCCTTCATTAACTTTCCGGTTCACGTCGTGCACAAGGAGGAATATAAACCTCGAGGCCCTTGTCTCCCACATTAGCACCGAGGATCTGCCTAACCAGCAAGAACAATTGTAAAGGAGGAAGACAAAGAGAGGGAAATGGTAGAAGGGGAAATTTTTCCTCTTTGCCCCCACTTTTTCGAATCTCTCCGTCACCATAATGGTTCCCTCTTTACCGTGGCTTTGTTAGCAATTTTTCTGCCTCTGAATCTCCCTTTTTCATCCCGGAGGAGGAACAGAATCCTTTCGAGAGAGCAACGGCAGAAACTTAAAGATGATAGTCGCTCATTTTGCAAATACCTTATATGTAAGTATATATGTGTACATATAAATGGAGAAAGTGATAGGAAAGACACAGCAGGAATTGAGGGGAGGATGGACTGGGGAAACAGCGGGAGTCAGAGTGGGAGGAAGGAAAAAAAGGAAACCCGCCGAAACTGACGACTTCAAACGTGAATGATATGGCACATGTAACTCTTCCTCATCATAATCCACCAGCACCGAGATCCTTGCTATTAGTACCACACAGACAAGTCTATGGGAACAACCAAACACTGGAGTATTACTTGGAGAAAAAAGAATACAATGGCTTTCTTGCTTCCTGGGAACAAAAATATTAGCCAACAAAAAAAGGAACAAAAGATGAATGAGACAGAGACTCGAAGAGAGAGAGAGAGAAAACAAAGAGAAAGAAAGTGAGAGCGAGAGAATAAAAGGTCAAAAGAGGTAGGATCTGCACACTACTGGAGAAAATAGTGAGCAAAAGACAGGGAGAAAGCTTGAGAGATGGAAAAAGAGGGGGACAAAATTGGGAGAAAGAGAGAATGCTAGAAATAGAGGGAGAAATTAAGAGAAAGGGGAGATAAACGCGAGAGGAGGAAAGTACCTACCTATATACATTCATGAAAAGTTATTAAGCCGATCAACTTTGTCAGCTTCAGATGACGACAAGTCATAAGTTGAGAACAAGAGAAAAATCCAAAATTAGATCAGCGCGTTAAGCGAGAGGTTGTGAAAGCCTTCTTTTTCTCTTTGAAATTCTCTCTTTTTCACTACTGTCTCCATTTCAATTTACATTACATCTCTCTCTCCCATCCTCTCTGTCTGTTTTCACTCCCACTTTTTTGTCCCCTTCGACCATGCCAAACTTTTATGAATATTTTTCAACTTCACATTATTACACAAGTTTCTATCCTCACATCAACTTCAAAGCTTACATATAAGTTGGTTACACTTTTACGGAGAAAGAGGGAAAGAGATGCCGCCAACAAAATTTACGCTTGTGTCTGTAAATGCTTCCTCTCTCATCTTCAATTCCCCCAGCCTCTTTCTTGTTCTTTGCCTAATAACGACCCTGGTAAATGGAAATTAATAAGAGGAAAATACACAAAAAGGGAATTAATAAGGTTAGTTACAACACGAGCCAACTTTCTTTTTTCTCTTCCTTCCAGGCAAATAGCTCAGAAAGGACGACGGAGCCACAGAGAGAGAGGGAGGAAGAAACATGACAAGGAGACAAGAAGACAAGGGAGGAATATGCGACAGTAACATTGAACAACTGCAAACAAAAGTTATCAGGCTGCGAACATTAGGTGGGTGGTACATGTCCCGCATCGTCTCTAATTACTAAATGCATGTTACATACATATGTCTGGTGGGGGTAGGATGGAGGGGTAGGAGTCCATTTCATACGTACAATCCCGTCCCACAAGGCTCGCGTTTCAATTAACTTTTTTGTCCCACACCACACACATTCTTTTGGTTTACCAATTAATTCCAAATTAATGCTCATGCAAATACAAAAATAGAAAGAAAGGCTCCCTTTTATCGTTATTTGCTCAACACCCTGTATGTTCCTCAATTCAAACATCTGACCGCCGTTCTTTGTGTTCCTGGTACTTCGTCGTATCTCTTTCTTTACCTTTGCTCTACTCTCCAATCTTTAGAGGCATCTCAATTTCCATGCGTTTCTTTTTTTCAGGAGTTTTTTGGACGTCAATTTAACGTCGATTTTCCATCTCGAATTCAGTTAATTGCTGCCAGTCATTTCCTTTTTGTCATCTGCCATGAAGATGAAGGTATTTCGCAGAAGTGTCGGTGGTTTCCCGCTTGTTTTCTTTCCATTTGTCTCAATGACATTCTGTCTCAATGACGTCTCCCTCTACTGTCTCCGGTAGCTACATATTTGATACGTTTTTCTCTCTGTATTTGTCTCTCTAATATTTTTTTTCGGTTACTTTCCTCCGCTCTTGTATCTATTTTTGGTCATTTCTCAGGAGTCTGTCCCCGGGGGTTTTCGTCACTTTTGTGCCATTTTTTATTTGACACCGTATACTCTATTTCAAGAGTACTGACTTCCTTTCACAAATCCTTTCATTATCATTGCTATTCCTAGGCTCGTCTCCACCTCCAATCTTTTGATCATGCTGAAGGCACCCTCCGCTGTCGTCTCCATTTCCTTGTAAATAAACATTGTAAAAAAAACAATCGACGATGGTTTCCCGTATTAATGAAAAATATAGGATAGGAGGGTCTGTTAGAAAAAAGGAACGACGCTAAAATTCGGGTGTAGCTCTATAAACGTCTCCTAAGTAACTACGGAAGGCAGAAATGTACAAACAAAAGTCTCGCTTTCTCGCCCCATTCTTGTTTGCCTCTTCCAGATTTTTTTTGTTGTTCGGTGCTTCCCTTAGTTTTTACTACTCCAACAGGAGGAATTTGGGTTCGCATAAAACGTTGTGGGAAACTGGTCCATGGGGAAATTCCTGTTAATTGCCATAACAGCTCCTCATAATGTCGCAAGAGGCTTCTCAACAATGTAATCAAAACTAAAAAAACATTTGCATATACGTTTATATTTACAGTCGGGGTAGCCATAGTCAAGCTTATGCATATTACAAAGATGCATAAAAATATTTTTATTCCGCCTTCAAAACTGTGAGAATGTGGCTGGAATGTACCTCCGGACTCTTTACTGGTTTGAATGGGAGTGTCAAGGGACAAACCTGGCACGGACGGAGTCTAATGTTTCCTACAGGCCCTACAATTAGTATGCCACGTAATACTTATGCAATAAATTCATCACATGTTTATAGAGAAAAATCCTTCCACAGATGGGTATGACATACATATAACTCGCACATTAAAGTGCAAGAGTCGCTTCTTTTTTACATCGCTCTCTCTCTCTCGCTCTCGGTTTCTTTAGCTTTCTCTTACTCTCTCTCTCTCGCTCTCGGTTTCTTTAGCTTTCTCTTACTCTCTCGGTTTCTCTAGCTTTCACCCTCTCTAGCTTTCTCTATCCCGGTTTCTCTTGCTTTCTCTTACTCTCTCGGTGTCTATAGCTTTCACTCTCTCTAGCTTTCTCTATCCCGGTTTCTCTAGCTTTCTCTTACTCTCTCGATTTCTCTAGCTTTCTCTCTCTATCTAGCTTTCTCTTACTCTCTCGATTTCTCTAGCTTTCTCTCTCTATCTAGCTTTCTCTAACTCTCTCGATTTCTCTAGCTTTCTCTCTCTATCTAGCTTTCTCTTACTCTCTCGATTTCTCTAGCGTTCTCTCTCTTTTTTCTCTCTCTCCCTCTCTGACTACACTTCAGTGACTTTAGTGTAAATTTTTGAAAAGTATAGTAATAAATATTAATCAAATCGCACTGTACACCCGTGGCGATGATGAGACGCCGCCTTTGCGTACACAGCTGGAAGAAGCTACACGGTGAAAAAAAATAGTGTGAGTCTGCAACCAACACACAGAGGCACCGTGCCAACGATGGTGTTGGAAGAGCCTCGAAGCATAAAAAAAAAGTGAGAGCTATATTTTTCACACCACCCACCAAAGGAAAGAGAGGAGAGAGAAAGGGAGAGATGTTTTGGGTGAAATTCCTCCTGTTTGTTCTCGCTGAAAGTGAAAGTTCTTGTCACATAGTGTTGGATCCCGGACAGGAGCACTACCCCCTGTAACCCTTTCTACCCTATAGTCTCCTCAAATCCCCACATGGAGTCTTTTGTTTTTAGATCACACACTCTTTGGCTATTTCTCTACCCCAAAAAATGCTTGCATGTTCACTCCGCACTGACACACTCATCTCCAAGGGAAAGTCTGTGAAAGCTACACCTGTCGGTTTTTTTCTTTGAGATGTGTCGGCAACAAGGGAATACAGAGTTGAATGTCGTGGTCATGCCAGTATTTCACCATCACAACCCGGTACACAATTTGCATAGACAACTTCCTCTCATTCATTCCGGGGGGTTATCCATCCATTAGTAAAAATCATCACATTCTACCCACAGAATTAGAATTGCAAATGAATAGACAGCACATACAAACAACAGCTACACACAAATGTAAGCTGTAGACACAAGTTGGGTTAAGTTCAAAAGATAAATAACGTTTTCCTACATTTGACTATCGGTTGCTAACAGCATCTTATTGTTTGCATGTTATAGTAGCGTTCATACACAATTAATAATTATAAAGATAAGTTAAATATCTAACCTATTAAAAAGTCGTACGAATGCCAGGCATAGTTTCATCTATAGCTAGATAAACCGCATTTTCTTAGGTTTTCCACCATGAAATAAAATCATATTTTATATACATACAAGCAAAAAGTCTAGCTACTCATTGACATACGAACGCGTGTATTTCAGAATCAACAAGGAATAAGTAATTACGGACTTTCCCCTGCAACCGAAATAAAAACGGAAGAATTTAGAAAAACATGAACACAACCCGGTTGGTATCTTTTTACTTATAATACAAAATCCAATAATATGTGCAACCAAAATAAACACGGAAAAATTTAGAAAAGCATGAACAGAACCCGGTTGATATCTTTTTACTTATAATACAAGGTCCAATAACGCGTGCAATGTATATACATACAATAATACACCTGTCTATACACCCATGTGTGTATTTATGTGTAAATTCTGCTGTGAGCTAGTGCTTGACGCTGAGTGCAACTTTGCCATTGTCAAAGGAAACACTCACACCCCATTCCGTTGCCCAAAAAGTTTATGAATCACACTTTTGACAAAATTTCGGATGGATTGGGAAGCCCATGGAATGAACCTTTTAATGCCACGAACTCCCCATTCACATTCCTGCCCCTCACCCGAGCTTCCCCCCTCCACTTAGATTCCAGAACAAAGAGAGAACGAAGCCCGGAGAACGCAGCCTGGTGGAGGGTCAAAATGTATGCAAAAAAATGTGAGAGGAATCCATCCTGAAAATTTGTTCATCTCCGCATACATTTTTGGAGGGTGTAGGGGGGACCCACAATGTGAATTACCAGAAATGATTGCATTTCGTGGCTTCTCCCTCACTGGGTCCACCTATTTAATTAATTACTTTCCTTCTCCAGTGACCAAGGAGGGATGTTCCCATGTAAAATGTGATGGCGGCGAGGATGTCCTTGATAAAGTCTGGGAATGAAGTTGCGCCAGACGCGGAGACAATTCCCCTCTAAATCGTTCTAAAATGGTAAGAACCCACCAAAAAGAACCTGGTCTTCCTCCACAGACCTAAGTTGATGCAGTAGCTCTCCCCACGTATAATTAGCCGTCATTAGAAACTCATTATGATTGAGATAATGAATGTAATTTCCCCTTTTCTCTCTCTCTCTCTCTCTCTTGTTCTATCTTTCTCTCTCCTCCTGACCCAAATTCTCCACTTTGGATTGACATGCGACACAGTAAGGGGGAAAAGATTTGTAATGAACAACACAGATCCTCCTGGTGGAACATATGGATTTAATGTGGAAGTAGATTCCATTGGTTTAGGCCTCTCAGTTGAAAGAAATACCTTGTTTGTCTCCGCTCCTTGTGTCACACAGAGATAATTCCGGAGGAGACTTTCCAAAGGGGAGGAAGCCGTCAGTTTGGGAGGAAAACTACATACATTTTCATAGTTACTACTAACCCTTTCAAAAGGAAGTATGCCAAGGTTGAGGGACACGGAGGAAGAGAGAGAAAGCAGAGAGAGAGACAGGAAGAGAGACACAACAAGGAGTTAGAGAGAAATGAAGGAGGAGGGGCGGATAAAGGAAAAGAAAAACTTTTGTCGTTTAACCTTCCCTTTAGATACAATGGCTCTCAAGTTTGTATTCAATAATCTGGGAGGGGGAGACAAAAAGCAAGATTGAGCGAGCTTGCGGTGTTGTCTGACAGAGGACTTCCCCCCCCCCACTGGAACATGATATGCTCATAGTCACAAGGGAGGAAAAGTGAGAAGAAGAGTAAAAAAAACTTGTGTACAGACAAAGAAAACTTTTCCCTATTTGTTTCGTTAAACTCTGTGTTCAGGTTGTGTACCAAGAAATTGACGACGGAAAGTAAACAGAACGGTGGGGAGCTTACTGGATTACTCCAAAAATAAACTACATATGTCACATGTACAGGGCTCCAAGAAACAATATATCCCCTAAATAATAGCCTGACACGGGGCTGTAGTGTTGGAAGAGCCTCGAAGCAGTGAAAATATTAATTTTTGGCGAAATTAATATTTTTTATTATATCATCAAAAATTCCAAATAAAAACATTTAAAAAAAATTAATGTCTGAAAATTATGAAAAGCAACTTTTGGGTACTTTGCAAATAATAGCTGTCCAAAAATTAATTTTAATATCATCATGATCATTATCATCAATGGCTACAAAGGCCATAATTTATTGGGATAACCCGATTTTGAAGTTTAAATTGTAATATTTTTTTGTCCTAAGAGTGCGCCGTGCTGATGCGTCCACGTGTTTGTGAGCCTTTTAGAGTCACCTTTAAGAATATTGCTAATAATTGCTAATTTAATGTTTTTATTTCAACAAAAACCATTCAGAAGTGTTTTTACTTAATTCACCATTAAATTTTACGCTAGAAACAAGTTCTGCACATTCATTTTGGTCCGTGCAGGCAGAACCAAATATCGATTTAACTGAAAATACTCATTTTTGAACTTGACGCGGAAAACTTCCCATAACTTGGGCAATTCGTGTTTCGTCTTAATAGAAATATTTTTTCTGCTCGGAAAACACGTTTGCCCTATTTTGTACGGTTGGGACATGAAAAGCTTTGTCCCTAAAGACAGAAACAAAAAAGTAATTTTGTTGAAAATTCAAGTTTTTTATTTTTTATTGAATAAACCGCCATAACTCAGCCATTGTTGGTCGGATCGGGATAATTTTTTTTTCATAGATCCACAATACAATTCTGCATGGGAAACATGCTTTGTATATTTTGTAACATTGTTGCGTCATATTGTTTAGGGGGGTATATCGTTTCTTGGGACCCATACACTCAGTGAGTTAGGAACGCCGTTAACCTTGATTTCTTGCAGTCTACTAATAACCCGGAGATAACACGGGAATTTCTTATTTGCATGGTATTTATACGAATGGAAATGAACAGTTTGCATGTTGAGAGTTCATTTTGGTACTTGATCCACCTGCACATTTCGCACCAACTCTTGCTTTTTTAGGGGTGAAGGACGAATGAAATCCAGGAATTCCCACCAAATTTGTAACCCCAATAAACCAATTGTTGGTTCTGGATCCATGATTGTCACATTTCTTGGGGATCAAATTACCCCTTTCACAGCCTGTTATTTACACTCTCAATAAAAACTTCCTTTTCACTCGGGCTGACTCTAAGAAGTGCAGTTTGGGATCAAACAAATGGGACGTCCTGCGAAATTACACCCAAAGCGTGAGAAATCAAATTATATAGGGATGTAAAATCGGAGTCAAAGCAGGAATCAAAGGGAGTCAACATTCATAGTGATGACTTCACTATGAAAGTTTTCATTTATACGGACACTTCCTTAATAGACCCACATCACACAATTGGGGGCAAAATAAAGGGTTGCAAGGGAGACCTACTGAATTTCAGGTCGTGATAAAATCTGTTTGTGCCACACACATCAAGAGTGGCGCAGAGAGAGAAAATCCGCATTCAAAAGATCTTGTGGCTGTGGAAATGTCAGAGATTATTCAGACCCATTAATTAAGTCCTCCTGATGATGGTTACGAAGAAGCCAATGACATTGACATAAATGAAAATCCCTTCCATAACTTGGGCCTTATGTAATTCCTGGAGCAAGATGAAACGAGGGGGAGAAATGGAAATATTAGATTAGAAGAGGAACATTGGCTGAAATGTGGTCGTAATTAAAATGGTCCAGGAAATGTGTTGCCATCAGGTACTTTCTTCCAAAATCCCTCCATCCTTCTCCAAAAGCCACATCCGCATCTCTTCCTCGTAGACACCCCACACGTTTAGAACAAACGGAATATCATATTGTGTGTATGCCTACATAAACAGACGCAATGTACACAAACAAAGGCGTATGTATATCTCACCATAAGGCAGAGGCATGTATGCTTATGTACGGTGACCTAGGTTAAGGACAAAAATCAATAGGAGGATCAACATAAAAGACTTTTCCCAATATCACGCTGCTTCCACCTCGCACCAGGAAATTCCTTACCACCAGCAACACAGCTGCCTAATTCCGATAAAACCAAGAGCATTGATACTTTCCCTAAGTTTCAAGGACCGAATAATAATAATAATAACGGTAACGATAAATAGTATTACTCCGACTCGTCTTCCTACTACTCTCCAACTGCTTCAATGTGGTGCTCATATCCAGGGTCAACATTGCCCGAGGAAGGAGGAAGTTCCCGTTTAATAGTGCGTCTTCATCTTATTGCTCCAGCAAAAGGTTGGAGGGAGAAATCAATTTTCCACCGGAGTCGGAGATAATTAACCCTTCAAGGACTTTCTCCTCATTATGGCAAGAAAGATAATTTTGTAATACTCTTTTGTAATATGCAGCAGTATGTAAAGGATGTAATTTCTCTATCTTTCTCTTGCTCTCTCTCTCTCCTTCTCATTTTTTCTCGCTTTCCCCTCGCATTTCCATTCCCTTTCCTTTTTTACTTTCTCTTTTACTTTTCTCCCTCTTGTGCTTTTTTGGAAGAAAGTCGGAACTGAGAAGATGAGGTGCCAGTCAATAAGTCTTTGATTTACTGCTCCCGCACCAGTCCTTGAGATGGTCAATGCGCATCATGTTGAAAGAGAGAAGGAGAAGATGATGTAGAAGATTTCAGCTTTATTATTGACATTTCAGCTTTATCCTTTTGTGTGGAAAGAGAAGAAATATCCGAAGATTTGTGTGTTTTTCCTTCCCCCCTGACCCGAATGCCTTCGTGCCTCTTGGCACGTTAAACCACAGGGACATCTGCGGGAGAAGCGATCATTTCAATTATGATCAGGGAATACCCGTGGAAAAATACGGACTCAAAAAGTTTGGTATGAAAGCGGGAGAAAAGTGAAGTTTCAAAGAGGAAATGATGTATACGGAAGGAAAATAAATATCGGGGTCAATGAATTGTATGTGTACGATGATGTCTCTACCATTCCCCCAAAAAGAACATCTCAGTGACATTTTTTATTGACATTTTGGTTGTTGTTGCCCAAACGTTGGGTCATGGATCTTGGAGGATTGTAGATAAGGGCGATTGTGCGTGCATGGCATGTCACCATTGGGAACGGTGGGAAAAAAATCAAAGGAAAAAACAATGTTTAGTTCCAGCGAATGAACGCATCTCACTGAACATGAATTAGGCCGATAAGGGGCCGATGCAGGGGGGAAAACAATCCAAGAAGTCGATTACATAGGAAGCTTAAAAAACTATGTAAATATATTGAGGCCCTCTAATATTTATACTCTGTTTAATATTTTCTACTCTGTGTCACTCTTCACGTCTGTCAATATGTCACATGTTATTTCTGCCTCTCTGTTCCTTCTCTTTCTCCCTCCCACTTTTGCCACAACTCTTCCTCTTCTCCAGAATTTCAGCTGGAGGGGAGAAAAACGTCTTGATGATGGAAAAATATGTCTGGTGACGAAAACTCCTCACTTGCGTATACATTATATTGGACCGATACGGAAGAAATCACCTTCAGAGTGATGATCGATACTCTCTCGGCAAAAACGACAAAGTCATCCCAGATTCACAGAGCGTGTTGAATGGGCATTCACGTTTTTTCTTCAGAACCACACACAAGTTTCTGTGACTGACAGAAACAGGAGCGTTCCAGGAGATTCTTATTCTTGATTGAACTCTGCCGTCTCTCTTCTTCCTTCACACTCTCTCCTCTCCTTCCGCTGGTCCGTCTCTCTTTCTCCAATTGTCTCTGTGTCTCTCTATTTATCCACCCATTGTCTATGGCCGTCTTTCCTTGAAAATATTTCTCCGATACTCTATATTAGTTACAAATCTGTGCACAATGAGTCGGTGACAGGAAGGGAGAAGAGGAGAAAGCTAAATAAAAAAATAACGTACGCATACTGCTTCGCAAAAAAAATAGGATACTAGAAATGTTCCATCCTTTTTTCCTTTCCCGTTGATGACAAGATTCACCAGGATAGGGGAAGGACATCCTTTCATCAACTGTGCCACAAAGAGAACATGGGGTTTTGTGAGACTTTTTTTCTCCCGAGCACTTCCATTGATGGAGGCTTCTTACCTTTTGAGTACCCAAGGACGGGGGTGAAAAGATGGTTTACGCATATTTTACCTTTGCTAAAGCCATTGGATTTACATAAAGATGGGTGTAACAACTGTCATGCAGGGTAATGGCCGTCTTCATTTCTCCTATCAGATAGTCTTCTCGTCTTCCCCGTCGTCTTTCTTTTGCTATCCCTGCTTCTCAGCGTAAACGGGATAGACGTAAAAACAAGCGGCGGTATGTGGGTGATCCAAAGAGGCGTGATTACCAAGTCAAGAAGAAGTACGGGAAGACCTTTTTATACAGTGAAGGACTACTACATGTTATTCAATTTCACTTCACCATCATCAAGAAAACAGGGACTTCCTGTGGCAGAGTATAAACATCACGTCCAAGCCAGTATCTGGAGCAATTTGGGGAAGAAAACAAAAACAAGAAAGTAATTACGGCTCCAGAGGAAATCCCCCCTTCAACAAACAACCAATATAGAGTTTCGGCTTAAGCGTGCAAACAGTTTGTGAGGTATCAAAAAAAAACCGAGGGGTAACTTTTCCATTTCAGGTTTTTCTATTCTATTCAGTCTCTCTCAGCCTCTGTCACTCTATGTAGCCACTCACTTACAAAGATGTCCTTCTGGCCTATCTGTTGAGTCCTTCTGCCCACGTCCATGGGACAAAGCGGCTTTCTGCCAACTTTCTCTCCAACTCCCGAATTTTTTCAAGTCAGTAAGACGTCCACAGACCGCGAGGATATTAGGTAAGAGTTACGCAAAGAGGGAATAAGATGAATTGTTACACACATGTGTGTTTTCAGCGATTCTAATATCCATCCTCCCACCACATCCCTTTATACAACAAGAATTTTGCCGTGCAATGCAATACCCAGGGCAGGAAGCTATTCTTGCGGCAATAAATAATATTCAGACATCTTGAAAGCTATTTTCCTCCACGTGGGAGGAGGGAGGCAGGGAAAGAGGCTTGAAGACAAATTGTCCAGGACAAATACAGGGCCAGCCCAAAGGATTGCAAAGGGATTTCCTCCGGGACCGTCCTAATCTGTACACAACAGCATCCGAAGGCTTTACACGTAAGAAGAACTACCATGGCATACTTTGCTCTTATCTTTGACAGGAATTCACCGGTGTCGTAATTGTCACTACCTATTCTGTAGAGACCTTCATTTTATGTTCAAAGTCAAAGTGTGGGGACAGAATCGATCATATCTGGAAGTCGTAACGTGGGGGCAAGCAGAGACTCAGGAGGACCAATAAACTAATGGAGAGAGGCATTGGAACACGGAAGGACGCCCATAATTGGAAGTGGAGGGAGGCAACAAAGGATTGCTTGAACCCAGAGGAAGGCAAAGAGTGCAGACGGGAACCGAGAGAGAAAGCAAGGATGGAATGGGAAGTAAATTAGAGTAAAAGGGGGAATAGGGCAAACGAGAACGATAAGGGGAGAAGAGAAAAATAGAAGAGCAAAGAGAGGAAAAGAGAGAAGAAAGTGCAGGGAGAAGAAAGTGAAAGCAAAATGAGAATGAAAGAGAAGAGTATAAAAGAGGGAGAAGGAATGCAAAATATAAAAGCAAAAAGAAGAGAAAGCAGAAGCTGAAGAAGATTCAAAAAGATATAATAAAAGTGAAGATCGACACGAAAAGTATCTATCTTTTTGTAATACTTAGAAATTATTGGCAAAACCACCCCCGAATCCTTCGCCATCAGCTATATAACCTAGGGAGGTGTATAAATAGGTACATATGTATATGTACCTATTTATGTACCTACCTATGTACCGTTAAATACTTATTATCCCACCCTCCAGCATCCACCTTCATAATTTACCCAGAAAAAAGTCCCGCTTTTGTATATTATTTCTCGAGCTTTATTAACAAGGAAAGTCCACAAATATTATTCTCGCCAACTACTAAACTGCATTTGTCATGCCGTCCAAGCCCACCCGGGAAAATAAAAGTAGATATTCCATGAATTGTAAAACCAAAAGCCCTGTGAAAAAACAACAGCAAAAATGTCCAAACTGAAGTGTCTAAAAAATGATTTAGAGGGAAGAAAAAGAATGGCATTTAGACAATTTTTCCCATGCAATTTTTTTGTAGGGTTTGAAAATGTCGGCGAAAAACTTAGGTATATTACTTACGTCACTCTTGCGGGAAGGGAATCCCCCCTGGTCTCCATTTGTTCTCGGAGAGAAGAAATAGCCAACAACGAAGTTTTTTTAAATTTCTGAATTTTATTTAAAGTACGTCATAAAATGGCAGATAAACGCACACTGCGCATGCAAGGGATTCCTAAATGTCAGGTTTTCCCTAATGAATTTGTAATGCGCATCAATTAACTATATGTATAACATAATGTTGGAACACGCCCCGTTCAATTATTTATATGACGGGGCGTTACGGAGGGAAATATTTTAGGGCCCATCCAAGAATGACTTGAGTGGGAAAATTTAAATATATGTATAAACCATAGAATGATGAAATGTATTACCCATAAGGATAATAATGGAGTAATAATTATAATGTTAAAAGTTAATTATAGCCTCATGTAATGAATTGGTAACAATAAGTAATTGGATGACGAAATAAATTTGTGAAGTGGCGACTAGTGGGAGAAGTCGGAGGTTGAGTCCCGAAATCTGGAGAGCGAACAGAAATAAAAAGTGTATCCGTAAAATCGAAAATCTGCCGTCTCACACAAATTTATTTAGCCATATTTACTTCTTAATTTCAAGTCATAGCCTGCCTAAGCCCAAATTTACCCGAAACTCGAACACTTAGAACTTTGTGCTTTTTGAGTGAACCAACTCGCCTTTGGAGTAAAAATTATATCGCCGGTCCCACAACACCAATGTTCAACTTTCAGAGTCCCTGAGGTCCCCAAAGGGAGAATTTATAATGTGAAAGAACCTTGGTATAAGAACTTATTTCCATGGCTGGCGCCAAAAGTAATGGTGGAAGTGTTAGTTGACTCCCAGTGCACCAACTCTCCACTCACTCGTGTTGAAACCCCTAAGCAGCTCTTGTCATCCCAAGTAAATTGAATCTTACGACCCACAGAAAAATAAACTTTTGCTAAAAGTGGACGTATACACTTGTACTTGTCCAAAACTCCATTTTTTTCCCTGTTGAAATATCTGGGGTTGTCTACGTTTAAATAAGCACTGTACAACTACCTGCTTCATACATATACATGAACTTATAATAGATAGACGTAAGTAGTTTCTATATATTCATGTCAATATTGTCGATTGACCCTTTTTTTTGGTTGTAAGACGTCACAACTTTCTTCATTTCTGCCCATCTTCTCTGTACAAATAAACGGCCCACACATGCAGACTTCGTTGAATTAAAAGGTTTGGATGTCTTCTGGAATCGGTTTGAAAACTACTTCTCTTTTGACTCTTTAGTTAACAATGCAAGTTCAATATGTTATGTACATATATAGTTAGGTTGCTTTTAGCGACCTTCCCTGTTAAGATGATTCACTAAAGGTCACCGAAAGACCGTTATAATATGAGGTTATAACCCAATAATTAACGTATTTGGTAGTGATAGAAATACCCTTTCGGTTAATAGATCGTCATACTTTGTTGTCCCATTTTTCTTTTATTTGTGTACGTTGTCTCTTTTCTCTTCTTTCTCTCCTTTCGATTTCTCTTCTTTCCCTTTTTCTCCTTTCTTAATTTTTTCACGTTTTTCACTTTATTCCTTTCTCTAATTCGCTCTCTTTTGCGTCTCCGATTTCATTTAACCTTCTTTCAGTATTGTTTTCTTTTGATATTTGCAAGATTTCTCATTTCTTGGCGTCTTTGTAATCGATTACTGCTTATCTTGTGTTCCCATCTGCCCTCATTCTCATATGATCAAAATATAGCATTTGCCGTCAGCATTAATGTTCGTTATCCTCATTCAATTTTTATTTTTCTGCTTTATTTTTCGATTTTTACTCCCTAATTCAATTTTTTCTCGGCATTGAACCATTGACTTTCCTTTTCCTTTCCCGTCTACTTCCCCTTTTTTCTCCCCCTTGATTTCTCTCTCAATGTTTTCTCCTTCTCCGTGTGAGCACCAAGTATGCGGGAAAGTAAAGGAGGAACAATGATGATCACATCTGATTTTGACATCTTATTTCCTGGAATTTCCCCCCTCTCTGTACTGTAAGGAAAGTAAACAATCATTTTAGTGTTGAAGTAAAAAAAAAAGTTTTTTGAAGTACAAAAGCTCCAGAGTCCCCATTGTTCGTACATTCCCCCTTAAGTGTCCTGTGGCCTATTGTTCTGCCTGGGTTGGCGTATAGGAGAAAAACATTTTTTATTGACAGGCATGGAGTCGAAGTGACTACTGGGGTATAATTATTGTAGCACCTCCCTTCAACAATATGAAGGAATTCCCAGCAGAGCAAAAATCATTGGAGTGTGGTGGGAGGGTTAGGCAATAACAATAATGGGAATAATGTTCGTGTTCGAGCCAATTGCATCATGTTTTCCTCCAGTTCCGTCTCGTTTCATACTTTGGATCCATTATTCATGGCACATTAGAGAAGGGAAAACCCGTGATATTTTATTTTAGCTTTTTTTGAAAAGTATTTTCTATTGCATCCTGCCCACTTACATGGAATGGCCTTCACTTCTTGCCCTATATTTTTCTTCCTACAAGAAGTCTCTGATTTCTTCCTTGGAAGGGCAATATACATGCAAAAGTATCCTATTATAGCTGACGTTAGAGTCTAACCCCGGCACGATTTTGGCCATATATGTACATAAATGCAACTTTCGACCATTGGCCGTGCTTTTTCCTGGAAGCTCACGTCAGCACCAGGATATTAGAGACAATAAATGGGAGGATTTAGAAAAATGTCTATTTTTACTCAAGTTGACACCGTCGACACGAGTTACGTTGCTCATGAATTTTATTCTTCCAAGTGCTATGTATGCACATGAGATTTACAATGATACGTGATGCTAATACAGCATGCTTTCACTTATTGATAATCGAGGTCATTCCTGTGTCACAAGACCAGAGCTGCACGTGCGGACATACATATTTTCAAGGTAGGTAGCCAGATTTATGGTGGAAATATCACCAGTAGTAAAAATAAAGCAAAAGCAGGCAAAATGCCAAACATTAATAAAATAATAAATGAATGCTGCAGAAAATAAAATAAAATTAGGAAAAACACAAGACGAAGTTTGAGAACAGGAGCAACTCAAGACTTTATTAATTTTCTGGGCGCAAAGTCCATCTGAAGGTAGAGATATTCTGTCCCAGCAAGCTCAGCTCACGCCGAGACATTGCACCAATAAATTAAATTATTTTTATTTATTATGATTAATGGAAACTAACATGGCGGCGAGAGCAAATGAGAGATTTGCTCACAACATGAATCTTGATAGGATTTTTGAGTCCGTTAAAACTAAGGGGCAAACAAGAAGCCTCAAATGTATTATGACATCATGAGACCCCCTTGACAATTTGTCTAGCAAGACAAATTTCGCAGAAGAGATCCGTGAGAAATTCTCACAGAAAATGCATATATGCATGTGTGGAATACAAGTATAGGTATGAATATCTGTCTATTATTTGTCTTTCCCACCTTTATTTTCACCGTATGTCTCCGTCCCCGGGAAATTTCAAGTCATGCACGTGCCGTCAATTAAACAGGATATCTGGGAGGTTTGCTTTGTCTTTACTTAAAGCCAGCAAAGTCAACATAGGTCAGTTACCTCCGGTCGTAATTACATGTGACAAGTGTCTACATGTTCTTAATTGTGTTGTTGATTCCTTTTTGCACCCCGTCGATGAGCAGGGGATTTATTGGATTTTCACCTCTTCCTAAGCCAATTAGTGGGCACCGCTTCGTGTAACACGTTGTTTTGTCCTCTCCCCGACTCCCCCAAGATCTGTCTAATAGGACGGAGGGAGATTCAATTTCATTAGGATTGATTAGTTTCCTTTTAGACGAGATTACGTCAATTCACTCCGCTTGCTTTATTTTCCGCCTTTGATACTCCTCAACCTGGCCCTTCTCCCTCGGGTTTTCCTTTTTTCAACAAACACTTACTATGCATGTCAGTAGGGATTTACACGTGGACTTGTTGGACTTCGTACTGAAATAGTTGATTCAGTTCACCCCATACAATGCTGATCGATGTCCTTCCATGTGGCTGGAGAAACACAGAACTGCTGTACTGGAACAACGCGTGGTATCGCCTTAAGGATTAGACGTACATACATGTCCTTTGAGCAGTCAATTGACCTTTTGTATACTGTTGCTAGAGGTAAGTTTAGCGTATAATACTTTAAGCACGTATTAACCCGGTCAGTAATTATCTACTAATGATTGTCCGTCATTACATTAAAAATATGTCTAAGCCAATTCATTTGGGCAAGACGGACGGCGTTTAAGCCCGTCCTGAATTTCAACCGGCATATCAAATTGTAACGAGACCATTGCAAGTCTTATATTATACCATAATGGCATAAGACAAACTAGGCTTATTTTGATGACTTTCAGGTTTCAGGACAATTTTATGTATACATTTTTAATGGCTCTTCTTCATACATAGTACAATTGTTTTTATTGTATACAACGTCAGATGACAGCGACGGCACTCATTTTAGCATGCATAGTCGTTAAGATATGCTTGTCGTTTATGCCCTTCAGCAACAAAATCGTTACGAAACATTAAACATTAAATTCAATGTAGACAAAATTCCCTCCATTGAAAGGCTTAATGGGTACTAGTAAATCAAGGGTCAAGAAACTTCAAATAGAAAATTAGCATGGACTTTAAGGGCATAGAAGAGGAGGAACAACAAAAAATCAATCTCGATTGTAGTAATCGCAATCAGGTCTTGTCAATAGAATAAAAATAGATGGAACTTGTATAAGTATAAATGGACGGAGAGAAAAAGAAAATAATCACATAAATTCCTGCTTGTATGTATACGTCCTAGCCAAAATGAGGGGAGATTAGTATTTGGACACCAATGAAAACAGTCCCTCCCTGCCACTTGTGTGCAAAAGTCCAATAAATAATAGAGACGGGCAGTTACCAAGGCATACAATGGGCGGGGAGCTGGAGTCCGTAAATGAAATTGTCAACATCCTTCCCCACCGAAAATTGCCCTAGAAAAGAAAGGAGAATAGGGGAAAACCATCCAGCACGTACGTGTAAACAGGGGAAAGCAAACATTCTCCATTTTATGGCTTTCCCCTACATTTTTTTCTTATCCAGAGCAACAAATCAAAATAAAGGATTACATACATGCGAGACAATTCTTCCAGGAATTTCCCACTCTGCTCAAATCTTGGTCAATAGTAACAACAGATTTTGTAACTGGAGAAGAATGGGTTACTTAAGAAGGCTTTGTGGAAGTAGAATATTTGTGATTCACTACCAATTTCCCAGAAAGGACCGCACGGGTCTCATTGGGAAAATGAGGGAAAATTCGGGTTGTCTCTGTAATTTTTCCTATCATGAAAACATGTTACATTCTTGGCGAAATAACTTTAACTTAACCTACTTTAACTTTAACTGCCGGGGGCAAATAAGGCCAAATCAAAATTTTAAAAGTTGGATCAATGTAAAGTGGGTCATATTTGACCGTTGTCCTGACACGTTTGGACAGAACAGAATGGGAGTTAACGGGGTCTCCTTGGTCATCAGAAGAGAGAGAAGATCGAAGTTCCTATTTAGCTTCGATACAATCGCTAGAAATTTAGGTGGAAACAATTAAGTGAGACAGGTTCCTTCCGTACGAAAAACCAATTCTCCCCGACGGCAGAGGGAAAGCCACACAAACTTCCTCCTTGGACCTCCTATGCCAATCCCTTTTTTCCGTTGGCTAAATTCTGAGCTTCCTGCTGGAAGCTAGGGAATGAAAACCCATTAATCCGTTTTAGTAGCACCGAATTCCACTTTGGAATGCATCGGCTCTTTAAACTCAATCTCTCTCAAGTTACTTTCCTTCCCTATCTCTCTCGTCCTCCAAGTTGTCGGCAGGGAAGAAGGTTAATCTTCATCTTTTTATATTTTCTTTCTCAATTTCTTTGTTCTTCTTCTCTTCTGTTCTTTATATTCTTCCCTGGGCTTTCTTTTTCATTGATTTCTCACACTGGCTTTCCCTTCTATTTTCTGCCACTGTTGCGCCTTTTACTTGGCTAAAGTCACCTCCATTTCATTGTTCACGTGTATCTCGCATTTTTCCTTTTACATTTTCTCATTTTAACTTCCCTGTCCTTCTGTTTCTGTTTTTTTCCTTCTCTATTTACTATTTACTTATTTCTAGCTCTCTTCACAATTTCTCCTTTTCAAATCGTTTCTGTTTCTACCTGCTTTTGTCTTTGTTTCTTTCTCATCCCCTTCATATTTTCTCACTTCCGTTTTTCTTCCTTTTCTCTGTGTTTTTATTCTTTACATTTCTTCCTTTTATTATTTTTCATTCTACCCCTCATTTGCGTTGGAGAGCAAATTCTTTATTGACTTGACATTGATTTTCTTTCTTGACCCTTTTGCAATCTACTTCAAGATCTTATTTGCCCATTTCTGCCCGTATTTACCATTTCCTCTCCCCCTTTTGCTTTCTTTACTTCCTTGTTGTCACATTCACTTACTTTCTCTCTCTCGCTCTCTCTCTGTACGATTTTTTCATTCAAATATATATTGCGTCTTTTACTATTTATATAAACCCCCAAATCCCCCGAGTTGGATTTGAAAGGCTGGGGGAAATTAAAAGCAAAAGCTGGTCGAGGCTGTACTTGCTTGGGAGGATTACTACCACCGCTTCCATTCGTAGTACCAAAGTGTACAAAGAGCTTACGCATGTATTCATGCTGTTTAAAACTTCAGTCGATTTAATTGAATTGAATGTGGGTGGGTTAACACAGTCGGAAGTTGTTCTTTTATTTTCCCTCCCCATTCATTTTCACTCCCAAATATATGTCCTTCCTTCCCTTTTCAAAAAGCCTTTCACCCCCCTTCGGGAATTTGTTGAGTCGCCATTCAGGCGTTGAACCCCCCTAGCGATGATGTAAAAGGTCAGCCAGAAAAATAAATGCATGCCTTTAATTCCCCTTTGCTATTGACGGTTTGAGAACAAAAAAAGCCAGTTTTCTCCTTCATGTAAACAATCCTAAAACGCAAATTCTAAACATTTGAATTAATCCCCATAAAGGCCTTGGGTTTGAGAAAGTTTTTAATTTGGGTAACTAAAAACTCCCGGATATTAACGACCATGGCCAAGTTCCGGGGAATATGTTTATTCAAGGACTGTCATAGTATACACATTACGGAGTCAAAGGATTTCCAGGAAGTGAATGTCCATTTGCTTAACGATGTCACTCCAATGCCACAAGGAAACTAGTAGTCTCCTTCCCTTTTCAAATCTAATTTCGTCTAACGAACATTGACCCATCCCTAAGTTTCGCTGGACAAACAAGGCATGTACTGGGAGCAGCGACGGAGAAAATTCCTTAGGAAAACCCTTTGAAAAATTAACCCTTCCGCAATTTTCATGGCTAAGGAATCCCATGGACTCGTCAAAGACGGTGAAAGTCGAATGTCTTTAGGAGAGAAATGCTAAGAAATGGCAACAAAGGGGATTCACATGGGAAGGTTTATCCTCAACCTTTCTCCTCAACTATGAAATAGACCCTCTTTGCATCTCCAGAGAGAGACAATGATGCTCCTATGAAGACTGAAAGAGAGAGAAAGAGGGAAAGACATTGTGATGGTATTATTGATTTTGAGCTCTTTGAAAGTCAAGTTAAATTGCTATGAAAATACGAGCGTCTAGGAAAAACACATACCTCAACAAAATTATCACTCTCCAACAGCAGCCGGCTGTAGTATGAGTTCCTTTTAACCAGAAGCGCTGTACGTGCTGGCGGAAGAGTAATGACTCAAGTTGGGACTGTGATAGTAGTGACTTCCATACAAAGAAAATTCCGATCCTCCATATGTTCAAGCTCATGGAGAAAGTAACTGAGGAGAAAAAGGAAAAGTATGAAGGGAGCAAGTGGATGGAATCGTACGTAAGAGTAAGTGAGAGACGGAAGAAAGTAGTGTAAACGAGACAGAAGGGAAGATGCGAGAACGTCTGGAGAAGCAGCTTGATTTTATACTAAATGAGAGTTTCCCCATCCCTCCCGCTTTGGCCATATGAACTAGACAGAGCTATTAGTAGTATTAATAGATTGTACGTGCCGTACGAATTAGGGACAGGTGGGAAAAAATCAGAGGAAAATATCCCTCGTTTTTCCAAGTTTCATGTTCGTCATTGTCCGGCGTCGAGTCCCATCACTCTCTCACGTTCTGTTTCTATGACCGAACTCTTAGAGGTTCTATGTGTCCCTCATCCCGCTATATTTACGATCCAGAATTTCTCGTTTTGACAACCTTTATCATTCCTCATTATTTCTCTCTTTTTATCAATCATTTCTCTCTTTGTCTCTCACTCTCAATATCGAACTAATCCCGTATATCTTCCTTTTTCCGATCTCTTTCTATGACTTTCTCTACTTCCCCTCCATCTCTAAATATCTCCCTCGCTGCTCTCTTTCTTTGTCTGTCTTGGTGATTCAAATTTCCTTTCTTTATTTTTCTGTCTATTTTTTCATTTTTATTCTCTTTCTCTTTACGATTCAGAATTTTTCTTTTTAGCAACCTTTAGCATTTACTCATTATTTCTTTCGTTTTCTCAATCATTTCTCTCTTTGCCTCTCACTTTCTATGTCGGACTAATCCCGAATTGGTTATCTCTTCCTTATTCCTATCTCTTTCTATGACTTTCTCTACTTTCTCTGACATTCTCCTTCTTGGTTCTCTTTCTGTGTCTGTCTTGATGATTCAAATTTCCTTCCGTTATTTTTCTGTCTACTTTTTCATTTTTATCTCGCTCTCTCTCTGTGTTTTTCTGTTTTTGCTCTAACTCCTTCTTTCTCTCTCCGTTTGTGTTCTCTTTCTCTCACTCTTTTGATGATTCTGGATGTTTTACTTCTTCATTCCTCCTTGTTTTGTCTGTGATTTTTTCCCTATTCTACTGGATTTCTCCTAATTATTGGTAATAGCTTTCCCAACCACTCTCCCCACGGTCAGTCCATCAATATGATCCCTATGTTTCCCATCCCTCTCCACATCTCTCATTTATCTCTCTCAAATTCTTTCCCAAGCTCTCTCCCTTGAGTTCCACCCTCTGGCTCTTCGTTTTTTCTCAAGGAATCCTCGGTCTCATGTACCATCTGTAGACTTGGTGGAGTAAGTTATGAGAAACTCTGATGCCAGTCCACAATTATCTCTGACTATTGAGGGTGAAAAATTGCAATCAATGCAGACAGCGTCCCCAAAATTGGTGCGTCTTCTTGGATTGATGAGAGAGAAAGAGAGAGAGAGAGAGAGAGGATGAGAAGAAGATGTGGGTTAGGCTGCTAGTACGTGAATAAGCATACGGATCCTTACGTGCATGCGGGAGGGAGAAGACATTAAAAAGAAGAAACAATGTCTGTGTAAAGATAGAAGAAGGAACTATTTTGAACACATATGTTCCCATTGTATGTGTGGTGATGAGTATAGGCACACCTAGTTTGAAATTCAATAAGTAGATTCTTCTCCCCAAAAAAACAATTTGCATGCACCGCTTGTGAACCATCGTCGTTTCCTTTCCATCGTCCTCCTCCCGAAACTGCTGGGGACTTTACTCTTTTCTCACTTTCCCTGTCACTTTCTCTCTGTCTGTCTCTAAATTTCTCCCACATCGTCTCTTTCTCACCGTCAAAACTTCCCGGAGAGGCGAAGGGAATGAAAAAGAAATCGGTTCGTTAAACACAGATTTCAACTCTCTCTCTCTCTCTCTTTCTTCCACCCTCCCCTGCTCACTTGATAGATTGGTTTGAACAAAGATGCAAGCGTTTTATGCATACAGAGTGGATTATAAAATCTTGGGGTAATTATCTATGGAAAGCAGGTTTTCCAATCTGAGAACACCCTCAGATTTCATTGTGCCTGTGGTCTGTGCAAAGAAAGCTTGGGATAGAAGCCCTGTCGGAAGGTGGTGTTTCTCCGCAAAATCTAGTAAATACCCTTCTCATCCTATTTCCATTCCTCACCAACTTTCTCTTCTAATTTCCCTCTTCCCTCATGATTTTCTCTCCCTTTTTCTTCTCTCTCTCTCTCTCTCTCTCTTTCTGTCTTTCTCTGTGCCTCTGGTAGGCATTTCCCCATTCCCTTTCTCTTTAAGATGAAACGAAGGTTTTTTTCACTTTCTCTCTCCTCATGAAATCCAATATCGAAGACATTTCTTTCGTTGAATGGATACTTCTTCTCCTGCAACTTTTACGGACTGACAGTCAAAGTGAGAAGGGATAACGAAATAGTAGAATCTACTTGTGCATTTACTTTACCTATGTATTTATAAGTATCTACAGACTGTACGCATCAGTGAAAATCCCTTCCTCCTTTCCTCTTCCTTCCTCTGGCTTTCCCATCCATCTCTCTCACTTTTCCTTTTATTTTCCTTGCAACAGGATGAAGGGAGAAAAATAAGAAGAAAGTCCAGTATTCTATACTCCAAAAAAAATAAAACTACACTCTAGTAACTGTACAAAGTTCTCTTCCGTCAAAATTATTTTAGAGGAAGGAGCATAACTGTGTGCATGTTGCCTTCAATGGATAAACATGGACTAACACTCCATATTACTTGTATTTCTGCTCCAGACGTTCAGCACATATTTCCAGGACTCGACAGCACAAAATTCTTTATCCCATTCTTCCCTTTCTCCATATTCCACTGCTCCCATTGAGTCAAGTCTGAGTACTTTTCCTTGTCATTTCTTGAGCAGTAACTTACACACTGCATCCTTTGCTTGTCCTAAATCCACTCCAAAGGAAAAATGGGAGGTGTCGAACTTTGGATGAATCCTTCTATAAATTCTCTCCCTGTCTCACGTACTTTCCAAAGCTCGGTAGTCGTAATTAAATTTGAGAGGGGAAGATAGAAGGGAGAAAGAGGAGAAAATACCATTGGTATCACCTCTACTTTCACTCGCTCGTGCTGATCAAGGATAGGGTGAAATGGAGAAAGATACATGTATATGACATGAATGAAACGTATTTGTAGCAGAAAAGACTGGGATAAAAATAGGAATTTCTTTCCAATTAGTTTTCCTCTTGAGAAGGCACGGGACATTAACAGTATTATTAGAATTGTGCAATCATGTGCATACAGATCTATTCTTCCCCATTTCCCTCTTTTTTTATTTGGTCTCTACAATATCCTGACGCCCACTTGAAGGAACCCTTAAGGGGAAGTCACTTTACAAAAAGCTCTTGAAAAAACGAATGCATTTTGTTTGGGCATCAAATCCTTCTAGGGAAAGTGGTGCAAATCTGGATTGGCGGCAAAGCTAGACAGAAAGATATATAGACGGACAGAAAGAGATACAGACAACTTAAGATGGAAGGCAGTGACGCAAGACGCAGAGAGAGAGACATGGGAGAAGGAGAAAGCATGAAGAGATTCGCATAAGCATGAAGAGAGTCGGCATATGGAAAGAGTGGGAGATAACAGAGGAAAATATGAGAGGGAGAATCAGGAATCGGAGAGACTAAAAAAGGTAGAAAAGACATTTGTGAGAGGAAAACTAAAAAAAAGGGAAAGTATCTTAGGCCAAAGGTAAGCATTGCAATCCTTAAAGGACAGAAGAGATTGTCATCGAAGGACAAAAGTAATAGGAGCAACTGCAAATGAAACACTTTCATTCTCGGCAATACTTGATATGCTTTCAACAAGACATAAATATAGAAGTTATTTTCTTTCTTAAAACACACATGTGCATATTTTATATATGTACCTACACATGTGTGTCTGCAGTAGTAATCAGAAATGCAGTTTGGGCGCTGATGGCACTATTTGTCTGAATGGGTAGGCGGGGAGGATCGGGAAAATAATAACAGCGGGACAGCTCAGGGATGTTGAAAATGTTGGAGAGCTTGAATCAGGGGACATGTAATACAGATATATAAATGCGTACAAATAGGTACAGGGTGTCACAAAATGAATGCAAGTCACGTCCCAGGCAGACCTACCTCAAGCTGCTAAAACTTACGTGAGAGTATGGTTTTGAAAGTATGAAGACGCCATTTTGAACAGGATTTTATTGCAAATCTAGCAAATAGATTTTGGTTTTGAAAAACAAATTAAGTTTGCTTCAAAATTTCCTAAAGCTTACTTCCTAACAAAAACAAAATTGAATGATAAACTCGACACGTACATCACAATTTAATATATTCAAACCAAGAAACCAACAAAAATGTATACTTATAATGATGTTTAGTTTTCATCTGATGCAAGTGAGAGATTGTGCTGAAAAAGACTTGAGAAAATTCATATTTTTAAAATATCCGCGGAAAATTTGTTATGAAACGGCATAACTTGATTTTGGTGAAATTTGTTTTCGTAGATTCACAATTAAATTTGAGAGAAAACCCTGCTCGGACTGAATTTCTAGTTATGTGGAGTATTTCTGCCTTGAACGTGACCATGTCTTGACGGCACCCTGTACATGTAGTCTTCTTCAAAAGTACGTCAAGCGTGTTAATAAATCTGCGGAATTTCCCTCAAAGAAAAGGGGATGAAGAAGACAAAATATGTAATGCAAAGTTTAGTGATTTCTCTTGACTTCTTGAAGGCTCAAAAATACCCGGATGGTAAATGGAAGAAGAATGTGGTGTGTATATGTATATACAGATAAGGCAGTTCAGATGTATTGCTATACTTACTACATAACATGTAGTGAAAAGAGCCAAAGTGGAAGGAAGGCTATCTCAAATTGATCTTTCTCAATGAGACGGAATCTTGAAAAGTTATCTAACAGTGCAGTACGTGAAACTTATTTTCCATTGACTTGAGCGGGGTTAAAAGTGGACTGCTTTCACTTTTTTTCTCCTATTGCTGTCTTCTGAGCGCTTTCTCCTCTCCCGTCTCAACTCATTTTTCTTACCTTGTTTCATGGATATATGTCACAAAGAATGGAAGGGGTGGGGAAAGCTACAATAAAAATGCCCCGTCCTCAAGCTCGTACAGAGACGTACACACACCGTCATTTGGAGTGAAAGGCATCTTTTACTTTCGCCCAAACGCTCCTTCCCTTCGTGTTGTTCCAACTCAATTTTGGAACTGTTGACGATAAAATCCTGCGAACAGTCAATATCTATCTCCAACTCAACTTATACTTACCGGCTCCAGCTATCGCTACAAATGACCCCAGTCACGGGCTTTAAATTACGGTACATTGCACGTGGAAACAGGGCCATTAAATCACACTACTTTCTTTCTCGGATGGTCGGACTTGTGTTTATATATGTAGGCGTATGGACAATAGAGGCAGTATAGATGACGTGGAACAAGAGGAAATATGCGGTGTGTACGTGCTGTTTCCTCCTGAGTCTTCATCTGTAACTCTATCCGCGGTGGCGGGGTGTCCTGCTCCAACATGAGGTTGTCACCTTCAAGCTTACCATTTATTCATCTCTTGTCCATTACCCTTCTTTTTTCTTTGGCCCCTTAATGCTTTCACCTGCCTAGAACCGCCGTTGCGTCTTTCTTGGGTCTATTTTGTCAATTTTTTATTTCATTTTTCCTCGTTCTTCCGATTTCTCCGTCCCTATTTGTTGATGCCTCGCTCTACTGCCTCCGGCTTTTCTCTTTTTCTATCCACTTTTTTATTCTTTGCATGTCGTTGCTGGGAATTTCTTCCTACTTCTCTATTTTTATGTCATATTTTTTCTAATATCCATTATTTATGTACAAACTTTCCAGCGACATTCTCTTGCATTGCTTCGCCGCTTCTCATATTTCCCATTCGTTCCTGTAACTACTCTGAATGTGTTTTTTTCCTTGTATCTCGCTCTCTCTCGCTCTCTCTCGCTCTCTCTCGCTCTCTCTCGCTCTCTCTCGCTCTCTCTCGCTCTCTCTCGCT
>JAQGBT010001837.1:0-28323 GCA_034698585.1 Disparrhopalites patrizii | reverse complement strand
CTTTCTCTCTCTTTCTCTCTCTCTCCTGCTCTCTCTTTCTCTCTCTCTCTTGCTCTCTCTCTCTCTCTCTCTCTGTACCTCCACCTCTGAGGTTTTAAATTTATTCAGCAGAGCCTAATATCAACCACACTCCTTCGTACTTCTCACACATTTCTTTCTCTGACTTTCTCTGCTTGGATGTATCTCCGTATATTTATCTTTTTCTGGCTTTCTTCCTCTATATTAGTTTATATCCATTGCTTTCTCTACCCTTTTCTCTTGCTTTATCTGTTTATTGTTCCCTGTATTTTACTCGTGATTTCTGTGTCTAATATCTTTTCTTTTTGTAATACTTTCTCCCGCTCTTGTTCTTTCTCATGTAATCCCTGTCTCGCCTCTTTCTCTTTTGTATTCTCTCTATATTTTTCGCTGTTTCTGTTGTTTCTCTCATATTATTTTCTCCCTTGCTGGTGCTTTCTCCCTTTATTTTTATTGCTTTCTTGCTCTCATTTTTCTCTTATTCTCTGTTGCGGTCTTTCTCTTTCTCTTAACCTTTTTTGCTGTCTCTCTCTTCCTCTTTAAGTGTTTTGCTTTCTCTCTCTTTTTATTTTTTATGCTTTCTCTCACAGCTTTTGTTTTCCTTTGTTGATTGCTTTATGCTTTTCTTTTTCAATTCTTTCTCTCACAGTTTTTCTTGTCCATTATTGATTGCTTTCTATTTCTCTTTTTTTATGCTTTCTCTCACAGTTTTCCTTTTTCTTTATTGACTGCTTTCTATTTCTCTTTTTTATGCTTTCTCTCATCGTTTTTCTTTTTCTTTATTGATTGGTTTCTATTTCTGTTTTAGGCTGCTTTCTCTCACAGATTTTCTTTTCCTTTGTTGCTTGCTTTCTCTTTTTTATGCTTTCTCTCACAGTTTTTGTTTTCCTTTGTAGATTGCTTTCTATTTCTCTTTTTATGTTGCTTTCTCTCACAGTTTTTCTTTTTCTTTATTGACTGCTTTCTAGTTCTGTTGCTTTCCCTCATTTTATTTCTCCTTCTTTCTTCTTATCATTCTTCATTTTTTCCGTCTTTCCCCCTTTAAATTTTTTTCGTTTCTTTTCTGTGTTTATATATGTATATTTACTTATTTTCTTCTTCTCTCCCTTTACTCTCCTTTATTTGTCCGTCGTTACTTTCCCTCTTAACTTTTCCCTTGTCAAATTTCTCCCTTTGCTTCTAATATTCGGATTTTTTTCTTGTTTTGCCCTTCTCCTGTGATTTATATTATTTTGTCGATTTTTCACTGTGCATTTTCTAAAAGAAGATGCTTCCGTTGATTTTTAGGTATTTACCTGTTTTCACAAACTTTCTCTCGATTAGCTTTCTTTTTCATAACATTTGTCGTCTCCCATCCATTTCTTAACCTTTTCCTACATCCTATAGCTTTCTCTTATTTTTATTCTGCAACTTTCTCTTGCTTTCGTTGGGACTTTCATTCGTTTAATTATGACTACCTATTTAGTTATCTTCCTACAGCTTTCTCCATTACATTGATCTTTCTGGTCCAATTTGATCTTTTTCCTTATTCCCATCAATCTCTTTTCCCACGATTTCTAACGTTGAATTCTCTGTTTTTGCCGGAATATCTACCGTTTTTTTAAAAAATATCGTCTCCTTCCTCCTTTCTCGTCTGTGATCCTTCGTTTGTCTTCAGCATTTGACTTTCTCCAGTGAATGTCCCGCACTTCCACGGTATTTTCCTCCGAATTCTGCCTTTTGTTTTCCTTTCTCCTCCTCCCTCAGCCCACGTCGTCCGTCTACTTTAAAGGACATGCATTAAGTCAAAGAAATATATACAAGATGTCACATATTTTTTGAGAAAAAAAACTTACTACCCCTTGAGACACTTGGACAACAGGATGGTAAAAAATTCCATTATTATGGACCAACTTTCCCCTCCTGTGGCCATTGAACCTATTCCTTTTCCCTGATATTTTCCCCTTTAAAAGATGATGGGGATGATGCAATGTGCGTAAGTGTACATTCGTAAAGGAAGAGGAAGAAAGGGAAAGAATGGGAAAAAACGTGATTTCCGTAATTGCAAAAAAAAAGGGAGGAGAAGAATGTAAAAAGGAGCTGGAGCTCCCGCACTTCCTCCTTCTCCACGACACTATGCTGGCTCTTGGCTGATCATTTCTACTGATAGCATTGAAAAGAGATGCAAGAGAAGATGTTCTTTCCGGGGTTGGAGCATCTCTTTGTTGTCAGCCCCTTGGTTTGGGTTCAGTGGGTGGGGAAGAGGAAAGTCGAGGAGAAGAAACAGTTGGGTTTGGGGGAATTCTGGAACGTATATAATAATGGAAGGTGAGGGCGTTTAGTCCTTTCACTCACAAAGTAATTCACATGTGCATTTTCTCCCTTTAACCATTGTCAGCATCTCTTTCTCTCCGTCCCTCATTTTCTCCCTTTCCTAATCTATTGTCTCCTTTAACTTTCTCCCTTTCTTTTGATTTTGATCTTGTTTGTTTTCTTTTAAAATGTTTTGTATTTTTTCTTTTTAAATGTCCAATGTTTCTCCCTTTGGCAATTTTTTTTTGGCTTAATACATCTACAATGTTCTGTGTTTTCTTTCTGCAAATATCATTTGCTTTCTTTTCCCCTCTTTTTCCCTTCTGTTCGTTTCTCCTTTTCTGATTTTTCTCTCATTTCTACTTCTCTCCTTATCTATTTTTCTGTCTTTTGCTCTTTTCCCCTTCTTTTTCATCTCCTTTTCTGTCGTTTTCTCGCTTTCCGTCTTCTGTCCATCTCCTTTTGTCTTTCTATATTCTTATCTCTATTTATGTCTGTATCCTTATTTCTCGTTATCTCTGATTGTCTCTCTTTTACTCTCTCATTGTCTCGCTTTTTCCTCTTTATCTCTCATTGTCTCGCTTTTGTCTCTGCATCTCTCATTCTTTCGCTTTCTTCTCTTTTCTACTCTCATTGCATCGCTTTTGTCTCTTTTCCTCTCTCATTCTATCTCTATCTTCTCTCTTAATCTCTAATTGTATCGATTTTTTCTCTTTATCTCTCATTCTCACTCTTTTCCTCTCTCATTTTATCGCTTTTGTCTCTCTCTCTGTTCCTCTCTCATTGTATCGCTTTTGTCTCTCTCTTTTCCTCTCTCATTGTATCGCTTTTGTCTCTCTTAATCTCTCCTTGTATCGCTGTTTTCTCTCTTAATCTCTCCTTGTATCGCTTTTCTCTCTCTTTCTCTCTCATTGTATCGGTTTTTTCTCTTTATCTCTCTCCTGTACTCGTCATTGTTTTGCTTTTTTCACTTTACCTCTCATTGTCTCTTGTTTCGCGTTATCTCTTATTCTCTCTCGTTTTCTCTGTATTATTGGTTCTTTTCCTTTCTTTATCTATCATTATCTCTCTTTCTCTCTCTCTATCCTCATCTCTCTTTCCGTCCGTCTTCCTAGCTCCCACTCGCACTCTCCCATGCCGCCAATCTCTCCTTTCCCTCTCATCTCCCCTGTTCAACATTGTTATTAACCCCCACAAAAAAAAACCCAGTGCACGCTCTCCCTCTAAAAGTATGCGTGTACCAACGTCCTTTTTGGGTGGCCCTGAAGAAGAGCAAAAGAGAGGGGCGGAGGGGAATGGTAAAGAAATTCTACAATCTGATTCTCATCTCCCTTCTCCGTGGATAGCCTAGAGAGACAGCGAGAGGGAGGGAGGGAGGGAATGAGAGAGAGAGAGAGGGAGAGGGAAGGAGGGGGAGAGACAGAAATTTCCTTATCGTCAACTTGTCAACATGTCTTGAAAGAAGGGGATATTTCTTGAATGTTACCGCTGCTGCCACTACACCAATGACAATTGCAACTATACTCCTGCCCCTCTCCCTGAAACCATTATTCCCAACTAAATCTGAATCTCTCCCTCTCTCTCGTCTCTCTCCTTGTCTTGTCACCCTCACGAATGATCGATGACGGCAAAAGACTTTATCTGGGGGGCTTCTTTTGTAAAAAAAAAAAAGAAGAAGGGAATACCTGCTTTCTCTCTCTCACTTTCTCCGGCTTTCTCGATTAAACAACACTCCCCACATTTTTTTTGTCTCTTCCACTCATCTTTGTCGTCTTTCTCTCTGTCGAGATTCTCTCTGTCGTCTCTCTCTGTCGTCTCTCTCTCCCCCAACGTTGGTATTTCTCCATTTGACACAATGCACGGAGCTTGAACATGTGTAAATTCCGCATTTATCCAAGAGGGACAGTTCCGCTCAATTTATTTTTCCTTGGTAAAACTCCTATGTTTGGTCCATATATGTACATGTGTATGTATACATATTATGTATGTACATATATGTGTATATCTATATATAGATATGCCCCTAATTTGATTACGGGGTGGGAGATTGGATGAGTAACGCAATGGGATTTCTGGGCTACAGAAAACGTCCTCGCCTTTTGTGGTTCAATAATTGCGCCGAAGTTGTTTTTGTTGTTGTTTATGTCTGACTTGTTTATTCCCGCTCCTTTGGCTATGTGTGTGAGTGTGATCATATGCCATTATTCTGGAGCATGTTTGGAGGGAGCTCAGTGTCGCGGTAATTACCAGGAAATTGCATTTGTCGTTCAAATCTGGGAGAGAAATCCTCACTCTGGGCTGGGGAGGGCGGGAGCTGTCAGGGACATTTGCTCCTCACATTTCCTCGCTCAGGTGAATCCTTTTCGAGGATGGCTTTTCCCTTGTTGGGAAACTTGTCTCTACATGTCTCGTTTGTAACTTCTGATTTTTTGGCCTCAATTTTAGAATTTTACTGCTGCAAATTGCAGGGACATTGTATGGAATTTCTGGCCTTTGTGTGATCCATTTTTTTCTCTTCTCCCCAGACCAAGATGTTTGTCTCTATTTCGTCCTTTATATTTGTTATAGACTTTCCTTTCTGCTTTTATTTTGCACTTTCTTTTTTTGCACACGTATTTTTTCTTATTTTCTCTCTTTGGATCTCATGTTTGTTATTTTGTCTTCCTTTTATCTTTTATGTTGTCCTTTATATCTTGGTCTTTTCTCGTTGATCTATATTTACTATTTGTCATGTCTTCTGTTGCGTATTGTTCTCGATAAATCTCTTTTTCTACGGTATTTTTCTTTATTGCTCTGGCTTATTACTGCTTTCTCCTTTCTCTGTGGTCTCATTATCTCTCTTTTCACTTTCATATTTCTCTCTCATTTTTCTCTGCTTCTTTCTATTTCGTCTCATAATCTCTCCGTTCACTCTCTCAGTTTACATTCGTTTTTCTACTTTTTTCTATTTTGTCTCATGATCTCTCTTTTCTGTCTCGTTTTTCTGCTTCTTCCTTTTTTGCATCATTATCTCTCTTTTGCCTCTCTCATTTCTCTCGTTTTTCTGCTTCTTTCTATCTTGTATATCATTATCTCTTTTTTCTGCCATTTGTCTTGGCTTCTCTCTTTTCCCTCTCGCTTTTCTCTTTTTCTCTCACATTTCTCCCATTTTCGTTCTGTTTCCTCTCTGCTTCTCGTCCTTTCTCTCTATTTAATCTCTGCGTTCTTCGATTTCTCTCTTTGCCTTTCTCTCTATTTCTGTCTTTCCATCTCTTTTTCTTCATGTCTGTAATTTCTCTCTTTCTTTCTCGTTTTTCTCCCTGTCTGCAATTTCTCTCTTTCTTTCTCTTTTTTATATCCGTCTGTATATTTCTCTGTTACTTTCTCTTGATTTCTCTCTGCCGTTCCCTTTGTTCCTTTATCTCTCTATTTCCACCCCTTTTCCTCCCCTTTGCACGCCTATAAATTATTCTCTCCCTCTCGGACTAAAAATACTTCAAATATATTTCTATTTAATATATATATATACATACATGGTGAATCGTAGGAATGCATGCACACACGTATCAGTACATAACATAATAGAATATAAAAATTAATTTACGCATATAATTCAACATAACATAATTCATATAATTTAACTCATATATTTCCGCTGATTGTGATTTCGGCATCTAACCCTTAATTCCTTCCACCCTTAATTCCTGGCAGAATCTCTTCCTCTCCCACATCCAACCCTGAAAATACCCCAAAATTCCCGTAACCGTCTTTTGTCTCCCCAAAGCTCCTCTTACTCCAATTTCCCCTCCCCCTTACACTTTTCCCCCTAAAACCCCCTCCCCATTTTACGTGTCTCCAAAATAATGTCCTCACTATTTGCCTCCTTCCGTCCCTTCTCATCTCCATCCGGGATTCACACTGGATTTCGTTCCCTTGACAACGCTCACGTATAAGTCCTAATGGGGAAAGCACATGGAAATAATGAAGGTCTTCCCCAGCACTACCTGCGTCCCTCCATGGGGACACGGAGGCAGGTAAGGAATTTTGGGGTTGGTGGAGAGAGTGTCAAGTGTAGTTAATGTATAAAGGAGGAGGAGGAGGAGGAGGAGGAGGAGGAGGAGACGAAGGAGATTGAGGAGGATGAGGAGGATCGGACGGAGGACGCATACAATTATGAAGGAGGGCGAGACATGACACGGTGAATGTCGTACATACGGCCTTGTCTTACTCAAAGGTATACCTGAGGGAGGGAGGAAATGGGAGAGAGACAGAGAGAGAGTGAGAGAGAAAGAGAGAGACAGTGTGACTCAGAGATTGTAAAGTTGGCGTTCATGAACCTGATCACGTTGCCAACCACTGCACTGCAGACAGACCTTGATCATGTTTCAATTTCTGAATTAATCAGATTCCCTTTCTCTCGGTCTCTCTTTCTCGCTCTGTCTCTCTCCGTCTCTCTCTTTCCTTCTATCTGTCTCTCCCTCCATCTCAGTTCCTGCATGTGTCTCTTGGTATAGATTAGTTCTGTTATTTCTCCTCCAATTCCCCATTTCCCCCTCAGGATCCCCCCTTTTCTCCCGGCATACAAAGCAAGGGTTCTCGGGGTTATTATTCTTCTATATTATTACTATTGCCGTTGTTTGGGTCTTGCTCGGGATTAGTAATCCCCCTCTCGATATTCTCCTTTCTCCTCTTTCACGGATCTTCCCCCCTTTTTCCCCCGATCCCGTCCATCCGCACCAGACTAATGGGAATCATTACTGTAATTGTCTCCCGCCTTCTTTTTTCTTCCATCTCCCTCTCTCGCTCTCTCTCTCTGTCCTTATCTCTGGCAAAAAGACAATCTTTCCCCACGAGAAGGAATATGAAGAGGGGAAAAATTCGCTTTTAATTATAATCCACATTTCCTGTAATGAAAGGGAGATCTTTGGTGCATCAGTTTCGTTGTGGGCCGGCACAATTCGTGGGGGTAAACAAGCAAGTACAAATGGAACATTCTGTAATTGCAATTGTATACATATGTAATGTATATTCATGTGGATATATACCTATGTATGTATAGACACATATATGGAGATTTGGTGACGGAAGGATAAAGTTGTAAATAGACGAGAGCATCTGTTTTGAGGAGTTGTGGTTTTCGTTCTTTCTCGGAGAGAGGAGGGAGAGGGCGCTGGGAAGGGGAGGGGGAGTGCTGGGAGTGCGGGGTGAGAAAGTTGAGTTGACATGGAATTCCCTTCGGTAATGAAATCGCTTATTGATATGAACAGGAACGACCAAGCTCTCTCTCTCTCTCTCTTTCTCTCTCGCTCTCTCTCGCTCTCTCTCCCTGTCTCTCTCTATGTCTCTTCATTCTTAATTTTCTTCTTCTTCTTCCTCTTTCCTTCTTTTTCCACAAACATACATATTTCTTGCACTTTGTTTCAGGTTTTTGTCCTGCAGTTTTCACTCTTATTGCATTTACTTTTGTCTCCATTTTGATGTCTCCGTTCTTTATCTCTCTCTCCCTCTTCTCCGCACACCCTGCGGCGTTGATATTTAATTTTTTGTTTGTTTATCCTCTTCTAGTGTTCCTCTTATTCATATCTCACTTTTCTTGTCATTTGCACTCTCTGTTTTTATATCTCTCTTTTTGGCTCCTTTTCCCTCTCTCTTTTTAAATCCCTGCTTTCTTCTTCTTTTCCGTCTCTTTTTTAAATCTCTGTTTTCTTCTCTTTTTCCCGATCTTTTGATCTCTCTGTTTTCTTCTCCTTTTGTCTTTCCTTTTATATCTCTCTTATCTCCTTTGTCCTCTCTGTTTTTACATCTTTTTTAGCTTCTCCTTTGTCCTATCTCCATTTATATCTCTGTTATCTTCTCCTTTTCTCCTTCCCCTTTTACTGTCTTTTTACATTTTTTGTATTAATTTTTGTCTCTTTACTTTTTTTAATTATTAATTTCTGTCTCTTTACTTCGCTTTCTCTTTTTATTTCTGAATGATACGTCTTGCTTTTCCAAACTTGCCTTTTTTTCTGCCTCCTATCTCTCTCTCTTTTGCTCTCTGTCGATATCTCTCTTGCTCTCGCTGGCTTTCTCACTCTCTCTCGCTCACTCACTCTCTCTCTCTCTCTCTTTAGCTCTCTCTCGCTCACTCTCTCTCACTCTCTCTCTTTAGCTCTCTCTCGCTCTCTCTCTCTCCAACTCCTGTCCATCACCCAATTCTCACCAAATGAATTCCTCTCCCCAGAGCCTTTTCCCCGTATCTCTCGTGCCCGTGGATAGTTTGTGTGTGTGGCTTTGATTCCCCCAGGATATTTAATACACATACAAGATACATCCGTGGCATTTTCTCTCTCGCTCTTTTCCTCATCTCAAGATTGTGGCTCCTTCACCGTAGAAAAAGTCCCTGTCCATTATTATTTCATCGCCTCCCGCATCTCCACACTACCAAAGTGGAACTCGCCTCATTTCCTGGGCTGTTTCCTTGGGAAAAACATGTCACATGGAGGCGGGGACGTATGTGTATTTTTATCTCTAAAAATCAATCAGTGCACATCACGTGTGTCCCAAACAAAAAAATGCACTCGGTGTTGACAGCTGTTATATGGAATTCCTCCAGCCAGCCCTCCCAATGGAGGTCTACATTATTTAGGCAAAAAGGCAATTATCGCATTTCCCCAGGAGCCACAATAACTTCCAGGAAGTGACAAGACGACGGGCGGGAATGGGGTTATTGGCGGGAATAAAAAAAAATTTGAATCAATGCCCTCGCCCAAGGACGACGAGGAAGTGCCTAGGGAGTGATTTACTTGAGGAGATAATTAAAATTTGCTCAAGTCACCGTCCCAAACATGTTTGGAGGGTGTCATCCTGAGAAATGACTGGGACGAGCGGGAAAGGGAAAGTTTTTGGTCCTGGTCCATGTATCCCGGCAATGATTGGTGCCAGAGGCTGGGATTGCAAGCGAAAGATTGAAGAAGTAAAATACAGTGACGGAGGAGAGAGAGGAGGAACGAGGAAAAAAGAGAGAGACGAATGTTGCGAATAATTTGTGAGAGTGTGATGAGAACCTTAAAGCCAAATTTAAGCAAAATTTGCAGGATCGGTACGCGCAGAAATGAGACGATTGATGGCTGCAAGACAGACAAAAGTTTGGGGATAGAGCACGAGAGAAAGATTGAGAAATTAGAAAAGGCGATAATAGGAATGGTCAGACAAAAGTGAGCATGAGGGAACAAGTAAGCGTGGAAGGGGAAAGAAAAATCAACGAGGGATAGTAGAGAGTTCAAAGAAAAACAATCGAGAAATTAGAGAGAAAATCAAGGAAAATTAGGCGAGAGAAACGAGAGAGAATAAAAAGAAGAAACAAGCGAGAAATTCAAAGGGAGAGGATAGGGATATTTAAGGAAATATAAGCAAGGGAAAATCAAACAGAAAGAAGAGAGAGGAGCAAAGAAGTAACAAGTAAGAATACGAAGAGAAAATGGAGAGAAAATCAAAGAGCCAGCAGGAAAAACAAAGAAAATATTAAAGATAAAACTGAAATCATCAAAGAAATAGTGCAGACAACAGAAAAAATAAAAACAGATGAATCTTCAGAAATATTCAAACAAATATTAGTAATGAAACAGACAACAGAAAAAATCAAGCAGAAAACAAATAAAATATTAAAGATAAAGCAGTAACAATTAACGAAATAATGAAAGGGAAAACATAAAAAATTAAGCAGAAAACAAAGCAAAACTCGAAGAGAAAGTAGAAAAATTAAAGAAAAATTAGACAAAAAGTAGAAAAAAGAACAATCAAAGAGAAAATAAAAAATTAAAGAATAATCAAAAAATAAAGTAGAAACATTTAAGAAAAATCAAACAAACAGTAGAAAAAACAACAATCCAAGGGAAAATAGAAATATTATGGAGCAATTAAAGAGAAAGTAGAAATATTATAGAGCAATCAAAGAGAACGTAGACAAAACAGAAAAAATCAACGAGAAAGCAGACAAAACGAAAAAAAAGAGAAAGTATCTATACAAAACAAAAAAACTTAAAGAGAAAGTAGACAAAAAGTAAAAAGAGAAAGTATACAAAACGAAAAAAAGAGAAAGTATCTATACAAAACAAAAAAACTTAAAGAGAAAGTAGACAAAAAGAAAAAACGAGAAAGTATACAAAACGAAAAAAAGAGAAAGTATACAAAACGACAAAAATCAAAGAGAAAGTAGACATGAGAGGAGGAAAGACAAAATACGTTAAAAAATCAGTGATAAAATCAAGAGAAATTCAGACAAATTAAAGAGAAAGCACAGAAAAACCAGACAAAATCCCTAAGCAGGAAATGAAAAAGCACTTATTGTTAGAAACAAAAAAGTAAGCAAGACAATAAACAGAGAAATTACAGAGACAATCAAGGAAAAGTAAGCGAAAAAATGTACAAACCACACAAAGTGATAAATAAACTGTAACGGCTTTCACCAAGGTAAAAACTGAACCAGAAACAAGACACTGTCTCTTTTAATAACAATTGAAGGAACCAATCAAACGCCGATAAATGATTGTGAAACAACCGGAAAATTCATATGGAGAGAGGAAAAGTATAGAAAATAAGGTTGTACTACCCTCAAAAATCAAGAAGAAAGTTAGAGGAAGAACGGAGAAAAGTAAGAACGAAAAGCGGAAATTCAAGAAAAAAGGGAGATAAAGAGAGACAGAGAGGGACTCCGATAAGGTGGTTGAGATCTGCCCGTAACAATGGCCATAACAAGGAGAATGAAAGAAGGGGAAGTAAAACGCGAAAAAAGAGAGGGAGAGAGATGGCAAAGGATTTTTTATGTCCCCTGATTGAATTGCGTCGAAGTCATTCGTTTTATGGCCAGTATTGTAATTATAGGTCCGGATCTTTTCTCTATTCTAGTACTTTGTAAGTTCCCGCTCCCCGCCTCACCCTCCCCGGTGGTAGTTGGTCCGTCTTTTATATTTATACACGGGAACACTTTCTTTTCCCTTCCTGGAATCTCGCCAGCTAAAAAAAATGTAGCAGTCATGATTCAATGGTTGAGATGCATATGCACTGTCCTATGGACTGGCTCTTCCTCTTACTACAAATGTTCAACAACATTCTCCAAGTGGTCTTTCCCTTCATTTTTTTTTACTGGAAGAACATGTCCGCAGAAGGGAAAACGACATTTGCTTCAACCACATGGCTCTTCGAACAAATAGCTGGAGATTTCCTTCTTTTTCCTCTCTCTCTCTCTCTTTGTGTCTCTCTCTCCACTTCTTGATCTATCAAGATGGATGAGATGACCTGACGATATCTCATTACATAACTTTTATCTCTCACCCATATATACTTTCTTATAGGCAATAGGTCCATTCCACCCCCATTGGCACGCACCACTTTAAACTCTCTCTGCTTTCTCTCCGTTTTTCTCTTGTCGTCCTTTTTTCTTTTTTCCTCCTTTTATTCCATGAACGTTTTTGCTGTTCTGTTTTCCCCTGCTTTCACTATTCATCACTTACTATGCATTTCTATCTTCTTTAACTTTAGCTTGTCTCATCGGCAGCCAATTCACGAATTAATTTGAAATCATCTCAACTGCATTCTTTGGGGTCGGGAATTCTTTTGCTATGCTCTTTTGCTTTTATCTTTGTACGTATGTATCTGGTATTTTATCTTATATATTTTCTGGTTGTACGTGTTTCGGCTTTGCTTCATTTGTTTTATTTAAAATTTACCGCTTTTTCTGGCTTTCACTTTTTTTATTATTATTCTATTTTTTATTACACTTGTACATATGTATATACATCATTTGTTTCTGTAAGTCGCTATTATTTCTCTCTTCTGTTTATATTTTTCTTTCAATTTTACTAGTTCTTTTCTGGCGCTTACTTTTTCATTTTTACTGTGCTTTCACTTTTTTGCCTGATTTTGACTATTTTTCTCGCTTTCACTCTTTTTCCTTTTGGTTTTACTCTTTCTTCTTTCGCTGTTACTTCTTGTTCTTTTACTTTTACTCTTTGCCCTTTTGCTTTTACTTTTCCTCTTTGTTCTTTTGATTTTACTAATCTTTGCTCTTTTGATTTTACTTATGTTTTCCTCTATTTTACTCTCACTTTTATTATTTTTTCTGTCACTTTCACTCTTTTGCCTTTCGATTTGTCTCTTTTTTCTTTCGCTTTCACTTTCTTTTCTTACGCTTTCACTCTTTTTTCTTTTGTTTGTAATCGTTTTTCTTTCGCTTTCAATCTTTTTTATTTCGCTTTCAATCTTTTTCTCACGCTTTTAATCGTTTTTATTTCGCTTTCATTATTTTTCTCTCGCTTTCACTCTTTTTTCTTTCGTTTTCACTCTTTTTTCTTTCGTTTTCACTCTTTTTTCTTTCGCTTCCAATCTTTTTTCTTTCGCTTTCAATCTTTTTTCTGTCGCTTTCATTCTTTTTTCTTTCGCTTTCGTTCTTTTTTCTTTTGCTTTCACTCTTTTTTCTTTCGCTTTCACTCTTTTTTCTTTCGCTCTCATTCTTTTTTCTTTCGCTTTCATTCTTTTTTCTGTCACTTTCACTCTTTTGCTCTTCGGTTTTTCTCGTTTTTCTTTTGCTTTCGTTATTATTCTCTCGCTTTCACTCTTTTTATTTTGGCTTTCAATATTTTTCTCTCGCTTTCACTATTTTGCCTTTCGCTTTTACTCTTTTTCCTTTCGCTTTCAATATTTTTCTCTCGCTTTCACTATTTTGCCTTTCGCTTTTACTCTTTTTCGTACGCCTAGACTCTTTGTCCTCTCAATTTCACTCCTTTCATTTTTAAACCATTTTATTTTCCATTTTAAAACTTTCATTTGGTATCGCTGTTATCACCGGTAATTGCTTCGTACTTTAATTTGCAAACGTTTTCAATTACTTCTTTAATTGCTGCATCTTATAATCTGTATCATAATACAGCTGTATCTTAATAAAAATGTGCCATCAGTTTGTCTTTGTCTCTTGCTCGCGATTTTGCTCTCTCTCTCTCGCGATTTCTTTCTCTTCGTGACTGAATTCCGTGTTTTCTCCCAATTTTTGTCGTATGTCATCTTTTCTTTCTTTTCTACCCTTACTTTCTTTCCGTCATTTCTCCTGTTCACCTTCTATGCGCCGAGAGGTCCCAGTCTCGCTTTTGCTTGACTCTTGTATGTGTCTCTGCCTCCCATAAATAAAGCATAATATCCCATTTGACTTCCCCGGAACTCCCAGTGTCGTCGGAGTCATTTATGGGAACAAACAAGGGCAAGAACAGCAACAATAACAAGTTCGAAGTCGAGTACAAAGAGAAAATTCTCCTCCCGCTCCAGCTAATCATTCCATGTATTCGCTTTTGCCCGATTTTTTTCTTCCCTTTTGCATCCTCTACATATATCTATGTATATAACTATATATGCATATCGCGCTCATTTAAAAAAAATAGTCACTCCCGCTCAGCACATGGAAGAGTGCATTTATGTGTGACCCACTACATTTTTTCTTTTTCCTCTTCAAGGTTCAAAAAACGTAGATTGGCTTCAAGGTAGATACTTTTTTCTTTGTGTATGTTCAACATTGTTATTCCGGTTGAACAACAAAGGCTTTTTTTCCTTTTTTTTTCTTCACCAAAAAACTACACACACGCTCCTCGTTAGCCTAATCAATGAACATGACAACCGACTCAGTCAAAGCTTTTAAGTTTTAAGCTTGTGACTCTTTTCTAAAGGGAGAAAAAAAACTAGTTTTTTTTAGTTTCTTCTTCCTACAACCTGAAAAATATTTTTTTGAATGATTCTGCTACGACACCGTGATGATTCTGTTTTTGATGAGGAGATTTTTTTTAAATGTTGCACAAAATAAGGGAGGGCAACTTTGGTTTGGAGGGAATCAGTAGGTGGGCGCTCATCAGGGTGTGCGGCGTGGAAGTTACGCACAATTTTGGGTGTGTATGGAGATCCATTGGTGAGGGAGAGCGAAGGGGTGATTTGATAGGGAGAGAAAGAGAGAGAGAGGAAGAGAGAGAGACAGAGAAAGAGAGACAAGTCTAGGAAACCTGACTAAAAGGCCTTCCAATTACTTGGGGATTAGACTTGATGTCATTATTTCCAAGATAATGATTACAATAATTATTTTTAAGTCTCGGACTTTTGTTTTCCTTCCAGTCTCCCTTTTTTACCCTCTTATCCCCTCTCTGTCTCCGTTTTACTTCTCGCTGTCTCTCTCCTCGATTTGTGATACTTCTCGCTCCGTAAATGTAGACGCTTCTTCTTCATTTATTCCTTTTAGAGTCGCTTTTTCTAATTATGTCTCACTAAATTTTCTTATTTCCTCCTCTCATTTGATCTTTCCGATTTTCTCTTTCTTTTCATGTCTCCTTTTCCCTTGTATCTTCGTTCTCCATGTGCGCCTATTTTCTCTCCCTTTTCGTCTCTTTTTTCCTTCTCATTGTCTGTTTTCTCCTTTCCTTCATCTCTTTTCTTAATCTATCCCTCTTTTCTCTTTCTCTCCCTTTGTTCTCTCTTTTCATTGCTCTCTCTTTTTCCCTTTTCTTATTCTCTTCCTTTTTCTCTTTGCTCATTCTCTCCTTCTTCCTCTCTTTTCTCATTCTCTTCTTTTTTCTCTCTTTTCTCTTTCTATCGTTTCTTATTATCTCGTTTCTCTTTTCTTATTCTCATTTTCTCTCTTTTCTTATTATTTCTCTTTTTCTCTTTTTTCTCCTTCTGTCTTTTCTTATTATTTCTCTTTTTCTCTTTTTTATCCTTGTCTTTTCTTATTATTTACCTTTTTTCTCTTTCTCACTTTTCTTATTATCTCCCTTTTTTTATCTTTTCTGTTTCTATCTTTTCTTATTATTTCGTTTCTCTATTCTTGTTATTGCGTTTCTCTTTTCTTGTTATCTCGTTTCTGTTTTCTTATTATCTCGTTTCTGTTTTCTTATTATTTCGTTTCTCTTTTCTTATGCTCTGACTGTTTTCTCTTTTTTGTTTCTCTCCTTTCTTATTCGCTCCCCTTTTCGATCTTTTGTCTCTCTCTTTTCTTATTCTCTCCTTTTTCTCCCTCTCTCTCTCTTTTCTTATTCCTTATTCTCTCCTCTGTTTCTCTCTCTTTTTTTCTTATTCTCTCCTCTTTGTCTCTCTTTTCTTATGCTCTCCTCTTTGTCTCTCTTTTCTTATGCTCTCCTCTTTGTCTCCCTTTTCTTATGCTCTCCTCTTTGTCTCTCTTTTCTTATGCACTCCTCTTTTTCTCTCCTCTTTTCCCCTCATTTTTCATTCTCTCCAATTTTTCCTTTCTCCTTCTTTTTTTCTTTTCTTTTACTTTATCTTCGTCATCTTCAAGACTTCCTCTCTTCCTGAATTATTATCACCTCCACGCCTTCGTCTGCCTCCCTTTGAATCCCCGCGCCCTTCCTCCACCCCCCAAATCCGAAATTCGTCCTAACCCAATTCCAAATATTTTCTCTACACATAGATACATGCATACCTATGACAGTACAAATTACTTGGGCTCATCATTACAAAATCATGGAATTGTGTTCCAAAGCCGATATAATTGTGATGGGAGCCTTAAATGCTTGCTCTAAGCCTTTTCATGCACTTACATAAATACATACATATAATATAGTACTTACATAGGTAAATGCATTTTTTGCTACTGTTCTTTCCTCCAGGGATGCATGGCACATATGAATTTATACTTTCTACGACTATATGTTGTATTTAATGTTTTACGTTATATATTGTATACAGTTGAATTCGAACGTCCTATTTCACCCCAACCCCAAGAAGCATTGAACATTGACGTTGGAAGGGGCGGAAGCTTCTCACGGTGAAAGGCTGGAGTACATAAAAAGATCCCCTGAATTCATATGTAAAAGACGTGGTAATGTTTTAATGTGGAAAATGCACTCCTCGTACTCCTTGCCGTAGAAGCACGTGTGCCTGCATGGTGGCTATGGATGTGTATATAAACTATATAAAAATGTATAGCCATATAAAAAGTGCAAAAGAGAGGAAGCGGTGAGGGTTTTGAGGAGGGAGAAAAAAAAAAGGGTGGGAAGTAGTTGTGTTAGTTTGTATTCATGGTATTCGATTGATATGGAAGGGATAGTTTGGGATGAGAGTCTCCTGAATCACAGCTTCAGTTTCAAGCTCATCTTGTATTCTCTGGGAGTAAAGCAAAGTTTGCACAAAAGTAAAGAAAGCCATAGCTTTCCCTCTCCTCCTCCTCCGTCGCTTCCTTTAGCCCTCTGCCGAGCAGAGAGAGAGAGAGAAAGGGCAAGAGAGCCTTTTGCTAGTACTTTCTCTCTCTTCTCTCTCTCTCTCTTTCTCTCTCATTTTCTCTCTCTCTCTCTCACTCACTCCGCAGAGGCCCGGGCAAAGGAAGTGAAAGGTGCGTTGGAGCAAAAATCCAACTATTTCACATTTGAAAAGCTAAAGTAAACTCCCATCATTTCTCCCTCACTCTTTCTCTCTCCGCTTTCTCTCTTTCCTTCAATACATATAAAAAAAATGTTTCTACGCTTTCCCATGAAAACAAGGTTTCACTTTCTCCCTCTTCCTTATTCCCGCCTTGTATTACATGCATCAACTTTTTTTTCCCTCCCCCGAAAAAGTTTCTTCGCTTCTGTGGTGTTGGCGAGAAAAAAAAGTCAAGATTTTAATTTTGATTTCAAAGATGGATATGACGCCAACACACACATTACTATAACATTTGGGGGGGGGGGAGAATCCTCTTTTTCCCACTTTCTCTCGTCGAGATCAAGGTGCATGTATCCGAAGTGCATGGGAAGGGTCTTATACAGGGTGGGACGTGTGATATAATGTACATATAGGTATCTATATGTATTTATACGTATGTTTAGGTACATATTATTGGGGAAAAATTGGTAGAACTTGCCTTTATGCCACGCTGTTGGGAGACGGCTAATGTGGGGAAAAATGGATCATGTACATACATATACATATGTTATATATGTATATACATATATATTATGTACATACATACGTATCTACATATGTCATGTACGGTGGGGTAAAAAGGACAGTGTAATTTTGGCCACATTCTGTACATTTTTTAGGGAGTGAGAAATGTGTGAAGGCGGGGACTTTTTCCGGGTCGTGGAGGCGACGTGGAAAAAGGAGACAAAAAAACGAGATTTGTTGATGGATTAGCATTGGAATTATATGGAATTGCTACTATTGACAGTCCCAATATTTCCTTATCACTTTTTTTTTGGGTCGGCCCTGCCATCAGACAGAGAGGGAGAAATGAAGTCATTTTGTACCTGCCTTTTCCTCCTCTCCCTCCTCCTCCTTTCCTTTGTTCTCAGCTCCTTCCTCCTCCGCCTCCTCCTCCTCCTCCTGCGGTCTCACAATATGTACGTGGAGCAAAAGAACTCCCAAGGTTTGTGTGGATGTTTTTTTCGGGGGCAGCTTCATTAAGGATGTCAGTGGCCGTGTGGGTTTGATAGGGGTTGAGGATACAGGGAATGTTTGTGTACAAAATTGAGGGAGAAGGAGTGAGAGAGAGAAGTTAGGGAGAGTGACAGGGAAACAGAGAGTGAAACCGATGAGGAGGAAGAATGAAAGGACAGACGGAGGAGGACAGGGCGAGATATGAGAGAACGGGTAAAAGAGAGGGAAGAGAAGGAGCAAAGAGAGAGAAGAGCGAGAGAAGAGGGGAAAAAAGAGAGAGCATGGCAAAAGAGAGAGAAAAGAGAGGGAGAACAGAGAGGGAAGAGAGGCAGAAGAGAGATAGGAGAGGGAGAAGAGAGAGAAGTGAGACAGAAGAGAGGAGAGGGAGAAGAGAGAGAGGGAGAGGAGAGAGAAGAGAGAGAAGAGAGAGAAGAGAGAGAAGAGAGAGAAGAGAGAGAAGAGAGAGAAGAGAGAGAAGAAAAGAGAGCGTAGCGAAAGGCAAAAAGGGACGGAAAAGTTGTAAGGAGAATGAATCAGCACATTAGAGGGAAAGAGATCGAGAAATATCCACAATGAAGAAGTGAGGAGAAACAAGAGAGACGTTCACGGAAAGAGCATGAAGAGAGATGGGAGAAAGAAACATCCACAGAGAGGAGAAAGAGAGAGACATGAGAACGATACAAGAAGGGAGACCAGAAAGAGGGGGAAAGGAAAGGAAGAATACAACTGAAATAATAATACAGCTGATAAAGAGGGCAAAATAAATTGAGAGATAGGTACAAGGAGATAAACAGAAGAACGAGACCCATAATACGAATGAAGGGAAAAGGCGAGTCGAAGGAGGAATAGATGGACGACAAGAGAAGTAAAAGGAGAAAAGGGAAGAGAAGGACAAGCTGGATACAAAAAAGAAATAGAAGCCAAAAGAAAAAACAGAAGAAAAAAGAGAAAGCAGAAACAGAAAAGAAAGTAGAAAAGAAGGAGAAAGAAAATCAAAAAGGAGAAAGGGAGAAGAAGGAGAATGAAAATAAAAAAAGGGGGACAGAGAGAAGAAGGAGAATGAAAATAAAAAAAGGGGGACAGAGAGAAGAAGCAGAAAGAAAAATAAAAAAAGGAGAAAGAGAGAAGATGCACAAATAAAATGAAAAAACGAGAAAGAGAGAAGATGCACAAATAAGATAAAAAAACGAGAAAGAGAGAAGATGCACAAATAAACTAGAAAAACGAGAAAGAGAGAGGATGTACCAATAAAATAAAAAAAACGAGAAAGAGAGAAGAAGCAGAAAGGAAATAAAAAAGGAAAAAAGAGGAAGAGAGAAGAAGGAGAAATAAAATAAAAATTAAAATACAAAGGAAAAGAGATTAAAAATAAGCTATAGATGGTTGAGAGTGCAACAGAGAAGAAAGTGACAAAATCAACATGAAAAACGTTGAAAGACAAAGCAAACAAAAGACAGCAATACAGAGACGATCATAAAGCTTGACGGAGACGGAGAAGAGACCCGGAAAAAACAGAGACAAGGTAATAAGAGCGGAAGAGAAAGCAAGTGCATAAGACAGAGACCGCCATTGGGGGTCGCGTTGACAAGGGGGAAAGCCCAAAAAAGAAACACCCGGACACCCTTGGAAGACCATCCTGGGCTTGAAACTTATATTCCATCGTCGTAGATTCTCCGTCAAACTTTGATTCTCCCTCCTTATAGCCAGGACCTGGAAATACTAAAGCCATTGGATCATAAGAATCAAACTGAAACTTTCCCCTCAACCAAGTCAGAGAGGCGAGGGTTGAGGGAGAAAAAAAATTTACTACTATAAAGGGGACTTGCTTATACCTTGTTCTTTTCCGAAAAAAAGGGAGATAGAGCAGAACACACAACAAGAGGTGAAGGGAGAGGAGGATGAGGAGGATGGCGGAGGAGGATGAGGAGGAGTGTGAGGTCCGGATCTTGTTAGTATGTGCACCAAGTACAGCTCATCATAGTCATCATGCTAGGCGAGTTGGGAGGATTATTTTCTTCAAAATTTCTTTCACCTCCTATATTTTCTGCATCAGCTAACTTCACTTGAATTTCCCTTTTTTCTCTCTCTCCCTTTTCCTCTCTCTCTCTCTACCTCTCTTTCGCTTTCTCTCTCCGTCGTCCCTTAAGAAAGAGCGGGATGGAGTTGGAAAAGCCACATGTCAAGCGAGAAATGAGCCTGTCCCATTCCCTCTTTCACACGTATACTTATCCCACGACACGAGAAACTTTCTAGAATGTCCTCACCGCAAATTCACAATTGTCAAATAAGTCCCAATCTCTCTCTCTCTCTCTCTCTCTCTCTCTCTCCATTTTCCTCCCACTCCTCTCTCCCCCTCCTCTATCCTTCTCTGGGGCCCAACTCAAAAATTCTATTCACACCAGGCCGTCCATAAGAGGAATTTGCAAATTCTATTATTTCCTCCCTCACCGTCCTCCTTTTCCTTCTGTCACTCTTCCATTTCCTTGCTAAATTTCGGAGGGGGAGACACGTAAGGAGAGAGATTGAAAGAGAGAGAGGGGGGGGGGAGTACAAGGACAGAGAGAAATAGGGGAACAGAGAGGTGGAGAAGGAAAGAGTGAGAAAGACAGAAAGGGTAATAGAGAGCGACAGAGGGAAAGAGCCTCAGAGGGAAGGAAGAGAGAATGAGAGAGAGAACTCCAGAGAGACAGGGAAAGAGAGAGAAAAATAGAGAGAGCTACAGAGAGAGAGAAATAGGAAGAGATAGAGAAATAGAGACAGCTACGGTGAGAGAAAAATTGGAAGAGAGAAAGAGAGAGAGCTACAGAGAGAGAAAAAGGAAAAGAGAAAAAGAGAGCGAAAAATAGAGAGAGCAACAGAGAGAGAGAGAAATAGGAAGAGAGAAAGAGAGCGAAAAATAGAGAGAGCAACAGAGAGAGAGAGAAATAGGAAGAGAGAAAGCGAGAGCAACAGAGAGAGAAAGACGAAGAGAGACACAGAGAGAAACAGAAGGCAACAGCGAGAGAGAAGGACGAAGAGAGAAACAGAGAGAGAAAGACGAAGAGAGAAACAGAGAGCAACAGAAAGAGAAAGAGGAAGAGAGAAACAGAGACAGGGAAAGAGAGGGCGACAGATAGAGAGAGAAAGAGGAAGAGAGAGGGAGGGAAAGTGGAGCAGAGAAAGAGTGAGAGAGAGGGAAAGGGAGAGAGAGACAGCGAGAATCAGTGAGAGGGAGGGAAAGAAAGAGAGACAGCGAGAAAGAGAAAGAAGGAAACAGAGCGAGGGAAAGACGGAGAGCGGCAGAGAGGGAGAGATAGAAAGAGAGCGAGGATAAGAGAGAGCGACAGTTAAAGATTTAGAAAGGAATCCAAACTTAGAAATAAGGCCAGCGAATCCCAATTTTTTCCCCTCAATCTCTCAATTTACCATACAAGGATCCGCTTGGAAGGGCGTTGGGACAAAATGTGGCCCAGTAAGTTTAGTCGTCCGTTCAATGTGTGAACAAGCATTTTGCTGGCATGTCGTTAGATAAGTTCCATTTTTGTTATTTGTACGCGTTTTCCCGGATTTTTTCCCACAAGTTTCTGCGAGTTTTTTGAAAATGTTTCCTGTGACTCACATTTTTTGATCGGGATGTAATTTTGGAAGTATCTTGTCCCGAAATAGAACAGGATGGACGAAATCAAGCTTTATGTGGTAGAAAATCTAAGGAACTAAAATAAAATGGGAGGATATATTTATATGAGCAGAATGGGGCACTCTGAGACACATGAACAAATGACAAATTACAAAAAACTACATATAAAAAGCTACATACAAAAAGAGGAATGAGTAATGCCGAAAAATAGCTGAAAAGGTAGAGGAAAAGTGTCAGATTAACTTTTGTCCGTTGAACGAGGATGCGTACATTGAAGGAGAACGATTCCCTGGAAAGACACCCCGATTGTCCGATGTCTGGCCAAGGCCTGGATAAATATGCTCCCAGAAAGTCTGGCAATAGGAAGAGTGGCTGTTAATTAAGACAGAAAAAGGAGAGAGAGAGAGAGAGAGAAATAAAGAAAGAAATAAAGTTGCAAAAGTAGTAGGGTAAACCCCCTGGAAAAAAAATCCCTCCTTTTAGTCCCATTTCCCCCGGACTTTTTCACAAGCCACTGACCGTCCATTAGACATGAGGGAAGAATTTGATCGGAGGGAGGGCCGTCCTTTATTAAAGGGGAGCTCCCACGTCAGATGAAAAGTGTAAGAAGGAGATTAGTGCATTTATATCTATCCATCTGTGTAAGGAGATCAGGGCGAGTATTAGTAAATGCACACGCGGGGAGGGAAAAGCCGGAGAGAGACAGAGAGAGAGGGAGAGAGAGTCAGATAGAGAGAGAGACAGAGAGAGAGACAGAGAGAGCGACAGAGAGAGAGACAGAGGGATGTCCGTTATTTTCCAATCGATTCTGACAGAGTAAAAACAAGAATTGGAGTCCTCCAACTCATTGAGATCCTTTCCACGCACTCTTTTTTCCCCTCCTCTGAAAATCCTCCTCCGTCTCCTCCGCCTCCTCCCATGTATTCCTGTCCACAAGGCTACATGCCGAGTGCGTTAAGCTCGTAAATTGCCTATATTGACCATGTCTTTTGGCCATTCCGGGGCTCTTCATATGACTTTAGTGCGTGTACGGCCGTAAAGGGAGAGTTTTCGGGGTGGAAAAAAAGGGAAGAATAGGAGGAATGTTTTTTTGGGGGAGAGTCACCCTTCAGCATTTATTTAATATACTTTTAGTGACCTTAACTGATACAACGTAGTCACAATCATACTTACAGCGCCTCTTTCATCTTTTTCATTTCAATCGTCTCGCTAAAACACTTTCTCCTTTTCAGCTTCTCTGCTTTCCCGTTTCTCTGTCTTTTTGGACATTTTTTTATATCTTCGTTTCCGGTGTGATTTTTTTTTCTTTTATGTATTATTTTCTCTCTAATTATCTTCCTTGATTCAATCGTGTTTTTTTTCCATTTTTTTCTTTTCTTCGCTCTCTCCCTTTGTCTTGTTTTCTTGTTCTCCATTTCTCTCTCCCAATCTTTCTCGGGATTTCCCTGCTTTTCTTTCTCCCTTTCTTCTTTTTCTCTCTCTATTTCTCGTGAAATTTCTTTCTCCCTTTCTTCTTTTTCTCTCTCTATTTCTCTTGAAATTTCTTTTCTTACACCTTACCATAATTCCCCCCAACTTCCCTCTGTCCTTGGCTCTTGCTGTCCTTTCGTCTTTCTCTCCCTGTAATGGAAAGTATCGCCTTTTTTCATGGCTTTCTGGCTCTTCCCACTTCCAGTTCTGCCGTCGTCCTCGTCTCCTTTCGCCCTTTCTTTTGTTGTCTCTGTCCCCTTTCACTCTCTCTCTCTCTCTCTCTCTATTTTCCCAATCTATGTGGATTTCGATTTGGAGCTCTCAATGGATAAAACTGTCCATGTTCGTGGTGCACCCCCGCTAATTCCATTTCTTGTAGGACGATTCGGACGAGTGTCATTTACTATATCAAAGCGCAAATATTGTCAAACTATCTCTCTTACAACCCCAACTTTCTCTCTCTCTCTCTCTCTTTCTCTCTCTCTCTCTCTGTTGTGTCCCTCTCCCCCAGCAAATCTCGTCACTCATCGTTTCGTACCATGCCAGTGAATAGCCTCATAACAATCAAGGGACAATATACACGTACACAAACACACTGGAGAGCTCCCCCTCGAAAGAGTGCATTTCGCCCCAAATGCGTCCCTCTCCCCATGGAACATCCTTCCCCATCATTCAACATGTATACATATGTATGTACATAATGTACATATATGCCATAATGCCATATATGAACCACAATATGAAAGGAAAAAAAAGCCACAAGAAAAATCATCGTTCCAATTTTTATTTCCACACAATTAAATTTATATTTAACATCCTCCCACTATAATTTTAAGGTATTTATTTACGTATAATAATCTTGAGACAATTTCCCAACACCTTTAATTCCTTTACAATGACCTCTTGAATTGACTATTTCATCCTGTACATCCCTGGGGGGTTTAATCCCGACTACGGTTCAAAGCTTTTAAATTTACATTTAAATTACAAAGGACTTTTATTAAACATAGGAAACATTTTCCCCCTGCACAAACAAATCTATAATTGTTCATTAGTGACCGCAAAAGGAAGCGGGAAATTTAAAAGGTTAATTACTACAAAAAAAAAATTTCTGCCGTTAAAATCCTCCCGGCAGGGTTTATTTCATGCAAAAAATGTGATTGTGTAATAGGAAATGGCTTATCCAGATGTCCTTGTTTCATAATAGGTGTCCTTGTTTAGTTAAAAGTTTAATTAAAAGGCTCCTTCATGTCGCCATCTAAACGGTCATTTCATTTCATTTTATACCCTGCATACGAGTAATAGTATATACGTACATACAGATTCTTATATGTCCTTATAATTCTATATATCCCTCCCGGGAATCTCTCGGAACGTCTCTTTCCCCCGAACTTTCTCTTTTTTTTTAGTTCAAAATCTCCCGCTCATTCCCTATAAAAGGGAGAAAGAGGCGTTGTGGAGGATTTTATTTTATGAGATTATATTGCATCCTAAAAAATTGCCCTTAACTAAAATTGGTGAGAAAAGTACAAGCATTTAACATGGGCCTGTATGTAAGTGCTATATATAGGCCTATTAATATAGCCCCAAAGGGCCTATCATATACAGGGTGGTATAATAATAATGGTACATTTAATTATACAGGTAAATGTTACACACACGCGGTCATTGTACACACGGCGCCCCGTAAAAGACATCCTGCTGTGCATAATTTACGGGAGAGACAGAGCGAGACAGAGAGAGAGACAGTCTCTCTCTGAGTCTCTCTGTCTCTCTCTGTCTCTCTCTTTCACTTCGAAATGCTCTATTAAAGATTACATTACATTTTATTACGAGAGCTTGGAGCTAAATATGTACATGTGTTTTTCTGGGGGGGAACGGCTAGTACACTAAAATTGCGCCTTTCTACACATTTTCCCTCGCTTTCCCTCACTTTCTCCTTGACTTTTCCTCTTCGCTTTCTCCGCGTAGATGAACTTTTCCCGGCGAAAACTACGGTAATTTACTGGACGTTAAGTAATTCAATACGTAAATCTTTGGTGGCCACAAAAAGTCATGGGGGGGAAATCTCCGTTTCGTGCCTCCCTCCAGATTTTCCAGGCTTTCTCCTCACCTTTATAAAGGGATTTTTTTTTGGAGGGGAGAGAAAGCATCGTAAAGGGAAGTTTTCTCATCTCTGGCGATACTCAGTCATCGCTTGGAGGGAGGGAAAGGGGTTGAAAAACGGGATTGTAATCTCTCCCTTCTCACGGGGCATTTCTCCCGCCTCGGGGAGAAAGTTGGTGGAGGGCCACACTTTCACCATTTAATGCTATGCACTTGAGAATAATGACTCTTTTGGAGTCAGTGGGATAGGGAAAGTTTTTTTTTCTTTGCTTTCCCTTCTCTTCTGTTTTCTATGGGTAGTTTTCTGTCACTTTCACATTTTTTGTCCTTGTTTCTTTGGGAGTTTCCAGGGTGGAATTTATTTTTGGTGGGGAATTATTATGAGAATGTTAATGGATTGAAATGGTATCGTTTTGGGAATTATCTTCTTTCTTATAATCCAGTCGGTGTTTCTTTTGGTGGGATGGCGGTGAATTTTGAATTTTCTGTCTTGATTTGTATTTTTTAAATTTCTGCCCCAGAGGAATAAGTAATACCCGTTTGATTTGAATTTGAGCCTAAATCCTTTTTTGTGTCTGCCTGGTATTTTTTAGGTTTGTTTTGAAAAATTTGCAATTAGTTGGTTTTTTTAATAATTTTCTTTTCGGGGTGAGCTTGCTTTATTTTTGTGTTATTAATGTACAGGCTAAAGGAGGTTAATTTGCTTAATAATTAGTTTATTTCGGTGTTTATTTCCTTACTAATATTCAGTATCTTTTGGATTTTCTATGTTTAATTGTTAGTTTTTTTGGGAATTTATTTGTTTATTATTTGTTTATTAATATTTAGTATTTTGGGAGCCTTTTTGTTTGTTAAGTTTTAGTTTTTTGGAAGTTTATTTGCTTATTAATATTCAGTTTTTGGGGTGGTGTTTTTACTAGTTATACCTATTTAGTTTCTTGGAGTTTAATTGTATTATTATTAATAATAATATCTTTCTGGGTGTATTTGGTTTCGATTTATTTGTTTGTTTTTGTAATACAATTTGAATTACCTTTTGAATAATCTTTTGGGCATACATTTTTGGGCTTAATTTGCTTGCTTTTAAAAAATAGTTTGTATTGAGCTTAATTGTTGTTTCCTTAATTTTCTTGTTTATTTTTGGTTGTATTTTAATTTGCTTGTTTAGTTTTGGTTGTATTTTAATTTGTTTGATTAATTTTGGTTTTATTTTAATTTTCTTGTTTAATTTTGGTTTTATTTTAATTTGCTAATATTGGGCTCTCTTTGTAGTTTCTTTTTTTAGCGTCTAATCTAGCTCTAAATCCGTGCTAATTTGTTTCCTAAATATTTCGGGGTAACACACTCAAATTTGAAGCCTTGAAATTGCTTGTTAAATATTTAAATTAAATTCCTTAAATTAAAACATGAAAACGGAAAATTTGGGTTTAATTCTTTCTCAAATGACCGTTCTAATTTTTCAATTTCCTAATTTAGGCTTCATGTTTTAGTTTGTCACTCCCAGATTAAGATTGAGAAATGTAAAGAGAGCATTTTCTCTCCCATTTCGGAGGGCCAAGAAAAGAAGGGGGGGAAACGTGTTTCTCAATACTGAACAATACCCTTTGGCTCGGTGTAAATAAATGATGTAACAATTATTGCGTAAATGGATAAAACTACGTTTTCCCCCGGCACATTTGAGATCCCGGAGGGAGAGGGGAAATGTGAGAAATTTGATCTGCTTCCACATACATTTACAAGTAAATCAAAAGAAATCGATTTCCTCTCTTTCCCTCCCCCTCCCCCCTCACATTTACACGGTACACGTTGAAAGGGGTTGGTGGTGACACTCTTCCAAAAATCCCCTCTCCCTCTCTTTTACCCTCCGAGCCACACTCTTTGTGGGTGACTGACTTTTCTTATCAGCTGGGTTTCCCCTCCTGTCAGTTCCCCGTCGGTCCGTATTGAGCCGGAGAATTTTATTTTATTTTATTTACACGTCCTAGTATAGTAGCAATTTTTATACACGTAAATGGAGGTAGCAATGTCGTCCCTCAAATAGTAATAATGGTCACTAGTATATCCTTTTTATTTTTTTTATAATATAGTTTTTTTTTTTTAAATATTCCCCCTTTTAGATTTCTTGGTAGAGCCGAGTGACAATCTCCCCGAAGATCTCCACACAGAGAAGGACTCCCGCGAGGAGCCAGCCCACACCCTGCTGTTTCCCTGATGTCACTCCTCTGCTCCCGGCTGAAATACAAAATATTTTTTTTTATTAATTTGTTTTTTCCTTTTTAATAGTACAACAGTTTATATTTATACTCAAATGGACACTTTTAGTCATTTTTAGTCGCGCTCAAATGTACAGGGTGCCGTGTAGGATGTTTATTATGATCTCTATTATGCAGTTACATACAAAAATTAAAGGCCAACATATGTTTATTAAATAATACAAAGTATAAAAGTAGACAGTATAGTCGACTATTAAAAATTCTATTAAATTCTATTAAATTATTATTATTAAGTTATTAAATTATTATTAAATTAATTTAATTAAATTCTATTAAAAATTGTATGTACATATTGAAGGGGTGGTAACACCTACATCAATAAAAGCTACTATTGCAATTACTACAGTATAGTCGACTCTGTCTATAACGGTTTCCCTTAAACCAACAAATTTTCCCCGTTATAGCGAAAATCTGTTATATAGAGAATGGAATTTTCTATGTTAACAATTGGAGAAAGTTTTTGAGTGGAGCAATTAGTGCCACCGCTATTGGGAGAAAACCGTTATAGGGGGGTGATAGAGAGAGTCGATTGTCATAAAAATAATTGCAAAATGTGCATTTATGAACAATTACATGAACGTTTTTCAGAATTTCTTCCAAAAAGTCCTTCGTATGAGCAGTTTTCATGTGATTGTCCTGCGCAAGAAATTTCTTTTGTAAGTATGCCACATTTTTATGGGAATAAAAAAAATCATTCAGAGACGTTTTTACGGGATTAAATAGTCATTTTGGCGCGCATATCAAAATTTAAATTCGATTTTTACCAAAATGTCTTGTGTTTTAACTTGGAAAAACCGCCGTAATTGAGTCAATTAGAATCAGATTGAGAAAGGAATTTTTATATTAGATTTTCAACAAAATTCGGATTAAAATGAATGTTGCATTTGGATTAAAACAAATTTTGAATTCGGGTTAATATGAATTTCGAATTCGAATGAAAATGAATTTCGAATTCGAATGAAAATGAATTTCGAATTCGAATGAAAATAAATTTTGAATTCGAAGTAAAATGAATGTTGAATTTGGATTATTTTGAATTCGGGTTAAAATGAATTGTGAATTCGAACGAAAATGAATTTTGAATCTGGATTAAAATGAATTTTTAATCTGGATTAAAATGAATTTTGAATCTGGATTAAAATGAATTTTTAATCTGGATTAAAATGAATTTTGAATCTGGATTAAAATGAA
>JAQGBT010001836.1:0-28325 GCA_034698585.1 Disparrhopalites patrizii | reverse complement strand
GGATAGCCAAAACCCCCGGCCAACTTTAGAAACCGGCCATCTTTAGAACCCGGCCATCTTTCGAGTGATTACGGTATGCAGATTATTTTTGTTTGGCACGGGAGTGGGAGAATACCAGAAACTGTCTTCTTTTACGAAGGGCAACAAAGGTTACTCTGAAACATAGAAATAAAGAAAGAGGAAAAAGCATACACACTTTTTCTACCTGTATTTTTGTGTAGGCACACAATGTGTATATCTTGACATTTTGCAAGACGCTGAGTAGAGCAGTTGATGAAAATCTTTTTTGGAGGAGATCAAAACTTGAATTTAGAAAAAGATGTAATCCCTCTCCATAGAGGATGTACCAATTTTTTATGTCTTCATGAAATAAAAATGAATACCACCCGATGGGCTATTGAAGAGAGAGAGAGAGAGAGAGAGGTTGGAATTTCTAAGGTATACTTTCTGGTTTTGTTAGTTGTGGTTGGTAAATTCCTGCGATTCGGTCCGTCTAATTTAATCGCTTTGCCTCAAGCTGATTCTCTTTATTCCCATGTGCATACCCTTTTTTTTTTCTTTTTATTAATCCTGGACGAATGTGGTGCTACCGCAATCTCCTGTAATGGAGGTACATGGTACATCTCCGGGGAGATGGGATACAAGCTCTTTGTATCTCTTTTCCCTGATGACTCAGCGGTCACAATGGGATTTTTGGCATGCCCTTGTTATTTTTTGTACCTACACAAATTTTAACTCATTGTGTATGCTTGGAGAGATTACATAAATTTCCCATAAGTAAATATTTTGTGAAAGACCTTCTTCCCATATGCAAATATTGTATGAAGGGGAAGGAAGATGAAAAGATGATGACAACCCTTTTGGAAGGAAAACATGAAAAAATGTATATTATGATGGGCAATGTTCCAGAGAAAAGCCGTGGAGAGCTCACGTTCCTTTCATGAAGGGATGCAGGCTGTGACGGTGCTCAGGAGTCCTGATGAGATCCTCCCAGAGAATGAGGGGAAGCTGGTGTACGTGAGCGGATATTTGGATATTTTTGAACCCTTACAAGACGTACCTTATGGGGTTTCCATTCCTGCTGTTAAGCTCAAACGCCGGGTACAAATGTATCAATGGACGGAACACAGAAATGAGTAAGGAAAATCCAAAAACAATTAATGGGAAAGGAAAAATATCATCATTTAGTCATTTCTTGTCGTCTTTTGTATGTGACGAAATTTTTGAATGTAATTATTTGTGTGATGTGTATACGGTGCATGTTAAAAACTGTCGTTCTGTGCCTTGTGATTTTTTTTTACATGATTATATTATTATGGTCGAAAAACCAACAAAAACAAACAATTTGAAATGATGACCAAAGTCAAGGGGATGGCTTTCCAAATTCCTATTCTTCCACCTACCGATACTCCAAGGAATGGAGAGATAAACTCGTGGATAGCTCTAAGTTTGTGATGAAGGAGTATCAGAATCCAATGTAAGTACTTTCTTTCTCATTATACTGGCAAAACACAAATGTATGGGTATATACATGTATATTTTTTTAAACAAAAAAAACAGTATCAAAATACATAAAAACATTGTGTGTTTAAACAAAACATATTGGTGTGTTCAGCTACAAATACACACTAACACAATAATGTAGATAATGATACACAATAATATGACGTTATTACCACATTCCTTTTGTTCTTTGTTGTATATTTTGTCAGGCATAACAATTTATATTTGTAGGGTACAATTCGTTGTTTTTTAAAGGGGGAATTACAATAATAGGTATACATGTTGAATATTTTTTTTATAGACAAATTCCTATTGAGAGTCAAGTTCGTTTAAGCCATAAAGTCCACTTGGGGAAGTTCACTCTGGGACGGGAGCTGAATGAAAAATTCACAAATTTTATTCAATTTACGAGTGGTGAGCGACCTGACAATCAAGACATCAAAATGCATATGGGACTCTACTACCACTCGGTTGATATTTGGAATCCCGCTGTAGGAGATTTACGCATTCAGTTTTCTTTTGCTGGTCCTGCGGATTCTTTTGTAAGTTGATTTTTTTTTCTTACCTTTTTTTTTCTTTGCTTCTTTCACTTTCTCTTGTTCTCGTTCCCCGGTTTTTTTTTGCTCCGTTACTCACGTTCTCTTCTGTTTCTCCCGGACAATTGGATTTTGGTCCGGGACGAGGCAAATAAAGTGTGAGGGAATCTCCTTTCCCTCAATTTGTAGACGTCAAAATATATGGGTGCTTTTTCCCCATCTACTTTCTCCCGCCTCTCCACTCTATATCCTTCGTACGTATATAGAGAAACATTTTATGCGTCATGGGTGGAGGACGAAAGCGGAATAAGTGCATCAGACAAAGATTTCAGGAGAGATAGGAAGAATGGAAAAAACGGAGAAAGTTAGGGAAAGAAAGGCAAAATAAAAGAAACTTACGGTCCTTTATCATTTCAAGCGGGGAAATTGACAGAAATGAATCGAGAGCGTTGCCCAGATTTAAATATAAATTAGATAAGTATAAATTATATTTTCAAGACATTTCCTTGACCCACTGAGATAAGATAATTTACCCAGCCCTGGGATTCATTTGAGGGGAAAAATCCAAAGTGAACATATATAGAATAATTCCGTTTTGACTCTCTCCTCTCCATCCGCATGTATATGCACATATTTATACAGATAGCACCCAAAAGATGCTTCAAGAGACCTGAGGGAAAAATCAATCCACAATAACAATGCCGTGGTATTTTATTTCTTGGGGGGAAATGTCTGGCCAGAAGAGTATTTGTCAGTTGGCGTAATGGAATTTGTCACCAGCTAACGAATCGATCCACATCAACTACGTACACAGTTCCTAGCACAATATATTAGATTTACTGTCAAATTCTCAAGTCGAGTGTGCTGTGAAAAATTCAAAACCATGTAAGAGAAAATGCCAACGCAGGCAAAAACTGTGAGAATGGGACATCTTTTTCCTTGCCATATCCTATCTGTAATCCTAAACTGCACATAGTAACTCCCAGGATCATTTTTATGTTCTCAAAGGATAAGGCGAAGCCTTTATCCTGCAAGAGTCTCAGTATGTCCAAATTCAAGATTTTCTTTTAGATGAAGACATCAGTAGCAGGTGCAGTATGCATATGTAATGAAGGTACTGTAGTATATCGACGGAAGGCGAGGAATATTTTACAAAATAGTATTTTTTGATTAAAAAACGTACATGTACAAATTTTGATTACAGTCGATTCTCTCTATAGTCTATTCTCTCTACTAAAAGTTCCCATATATCAAGAGCATTTTTTCGTTATAACGTAAAACCGTTGTGGAGAAGGGAGATTTCTTTTAACAATTTTGAGAAAGTTTTTGTAAGGGAGTATTTTCTGACATCCTGATAGAGAGAAAGCCATTATAAGGAGGTTCATTATAGAGAGAATTGCCTCTATACATATTAATGTCTATATGTACGTATTTCCCCGAAGTCGGGCTTGAATCAAAAATTTAAGCTCCGCACTGAGCGGAATGGAAATATCCAATTTATTTGACTCGCTTGGACGCTTCTGCGTCATTTCGAAACTTTTTGGTCCGTGAAGAATGAACAAAAGTTTGGAGCTAGACATGATTAGGTTGGGAAAAGACTGGGAGGTACTAAAGGAATTCCCGGAATCTAGACAACTGACAAGCGTATGACACGATGATGGAGCCTAAATATGACTGTTTTTGATCATCCATGTTATGCCAGGGATTTTAATGCTGTCATTCCAAACATTAGGTACTGCTGTAGGCTTAATAGAATGCCAGTTCTTTCACAATTACATTTCCAACTGTAAAATAATTTTATCTCCTGGGCGTTTCCTCTTCTAGGCAAGCAACAGGGGAAAGGATACAATCCGATTATAAGGGGGGGAGTACCGTTTGGAGAAAGTCCCATTTTCGATTTGAGTAATTGCCCTAAGTGAATTTATAAATGATGGACGGACTTTTCTCCGTAAATCCACTCAGATCCTGACAGGGTTGGAGGAATTAAAATGTATATACGAATGGGAAAATTCCCCGGATTTCATTTGGTACAAAAATAGCTTTGTGAAGACACAGAATAATGAATTAATAAATCCCTCTAGAAGAGAAAGACGCATGTACCGCCCACGTTCTCTTTCCCTGGTGCAATTTGCCAGTTTTGTGCTTTTTAACAAATGGAATCCATTTGCAAACTCCTTCAATTTTTTATTTGGAGAGTTTCTTTGCCTACATTTGTTGTGTAACATTTCTTAACTGATATTAATTTAATTGTCTTATAGGAAAAAGTAAGTAAGTTTCTTTTTTTCGGTGATTAAACAGGTGAGCGTCATTGCCAAACAATCAGGTCATCAGCTACGGCCTTATGAGACTGAGTCAGGGAAGGATATTGCCTTTATTCACGAGGGCAAGCGCAGTCACTGGGAAATGTTTACCAAGGAACACTCACTTCTGTCAACATATTGTTGGATATTTCGTAGCTTAACGTGGATTTTTTCGATTTTCGGTACCTCCATGGCATCTAAGACTTTTGGTCTTGCAAGTAAGTATATAGCCGTTGGCATTTCCCTTTTTTTTTTTTTTTTTTGGTGCTCAGCACCTTTTTTTATTATCTTCCTGCGGAATGAGAAACTGATGGCCGATAAATTGAAGATTGTTCCTTCAGGGGGCTATTATTATTAATACATTACATATATGTATGTATACGTATACAGGATGCCTCTATGTGTTTGTACTAGATCGACGTAATCCAGTTGTTCAAAACCTGATGTCTGTGGGGCCTACAAAGTTCAGCCTAGTGTCTGCTACTTTCCTCTGTTTATCTACTATAGGATCCATTTGGTTTCATCACAAGCCGCTATTCGGCATTCTTCTAGTCACTTTCTCTTGCTCCCTGCTACTCTACTACGCACTGCTTGGACCTGACACACAACAGTGCAAATTTTTATACAGAAAGGATTATCTCCCTCGGTACTTGCAGGACTAAATAAAAAAACACGCAAAAAAAAACAAGAAGGAAAAGCACAACGAATAAAATACTACCTCAAAACATGCGCAGTTTAATTAAGTGTACTACGCGTGTACGCTCACTTCCTTTATAGTTAAGAATATACTTTACATTTTAGTATCAAATTCCGTTGCAAACAAAGCAATAATCTTTTGTGGTATGAACTTTGAAACAATATCAAATACTAATACTCTCGACGTGTGTAAGAAATTTTGTGAGTTCTTGCGGATTGCATGTATGTGACTTTTAATGATCTTGTATTGCACATGCTTCCGATGAATGTAACACTAACAAAAAAATATTGACCTCTCAAAGCGCGAATGGTAGTAAATTAGTTTAAAAAGTATTGTGAGTATGCCATTATCAAGGCAAATGTGTTCAAAAAATTGGTACACATAACCATAATAATAATTGTCGGAGACAAAAAAATTAAAATGTTGGCAACATTTGTGCAATTAATGGTACCTATAGCCCAATGTATACTTATTATGCATATACGTACAGATTAGTACCAAGTAATGTTATTATGCTCACGACTATATTAGATAGTCAATAATGTTACATACGTACATATGTATATGGGTGTATTCAAAATCTTGGTTTATTTTGCACAAGTTTAAATTTGTAGCTAAATTAATTCATAAAGTAAGAGTTTTAGTGCGAAAGGGCTATATTTCAATTTTCCGTCTGTTATTGCTAACTTTTAATGCAATTCTTCCAGCCATACTGAGGTGGAGGAGTCTGTTGAGGTCTGTTATTAACTCTAGCTATAGCTTCTTGTTCTTCTTCTGCTTCTTGCATCAAACTAATGCCCAGTGTCAGTGCTTTCACTTTCTCTTTCTCGAGCCTTTCATCCTAAAATAATTGAAAATATAAAAATCAATTCACAAAGAAGCTATACTAACTTTTTAATAATAAAAAATCACGAATCTACTCTTACCTCTTCGCGTTGTTGAATTTTTTGCACAAATTCACTGTCCGCCGGTACCGACAAATTCTTGTAGTTTTGCTTATTTCCTTTTCTTGTTATCAATACAAAATTCACAGTCTTCTCTCCCTCACTGTTCTCTTCAGGAGCTAAATCAATTGTTTGAATTAATTAATTTAATATGAATATGTTAGTCTCATTTCTTTAAGAAACTTATGAAATTTAAACATCAATTCATTAACGCGAACGTTTTAACGTTTCGTCACACTGTTTCACGTCAGCGTTTTCATACCTGTCGGAACAGATCTTGATGAACTTCTTAATTTTAAAGGAATAGGAATATCTGACTTCATCTTCTCCCTAGCAGCAGCGTAATTCACTTCCGCACACATTTTTTCTAACTGCTGGTTGAATGTCTCATCTTCTACGTAGTCAACTCCTGCCATGAAAGGAATCTAAAACAAAACATGTGAGATGAGAATAGCATGATTTACGGGGAGTAAGACGATCATACTTTCACATCGTATACAGTTTCGAAAACAGCATACCTTAACATCTTCATCACCCAATGTTTCTCCTTCATTAAACAGGGACTGCATGTAATACCCATCACCACATTGTCCCGCTGGATCGTTGTTCCAGACGTATTTATCTAAAGATTAATTCCGTTGTTTTTAGTATATAGTGTTTTAATATCATGTAAAGACCCTAAGATTAGAAAGTTACGAAGAAGGAGTCCCGGCTGAATTTCACTCACCCCCATTCTTGGTCTGCGGATTACTTTCGAAGTGCACATTTTGACTTATCACCTGAGATCCCTTCACATCAGCCAACAAGTTAGGTTGCTCTTCAAACATTTCCTCAGCATACTTCACCATTTTGGTCTCCATTTCTTGAACTTCTTCACATGCTTCTTCGTAAGATTGCGGAAACTTATGTTTGGGACGTAACCAACGAGCAGTCTCTTCCATTAGTTCCTCGATTGCATAGGGGAAAGAATTTGTGCTGGTCCAAATTGGTGACCTCTTTTTATTCCAATAATATCGCTGCGAAAAAAAAAAAATTATAGATACAAGCTTCACATTGCCCGATTTACACAAACGGAGTTATTTCTCACCTGTAAATACAATAAAAAATAGTTCAGTTTCTTCTTATTGGCTCCATGATTAAGATAGTCTCCACATGTTTTTAGAAGAGTGCAAGTCAGACGGATTCTCAGTAAATTATGCGGTGGGTCCAAGTGCTCCCAGTGTAATGGATTCATGGTGACAAGGTCATAGCAAATGAGCAAATATAATGTCTGCGTGAAAGAAACGACGTATTAGTCTGTTGGTACTTCAGCACACAAACATTAAATCACAGCAATCACAATGGTCATTAAACTTACGCTGAAAATGGATGTGGTCCCAATCAATTTATAATTGTACAATTCTCCTAAGTACCGTATAACAGCGATGCGGCGATAGTTTTCAGAAGTGTCAGGTCTCTCCATTCCGTAATATACCAGTTCAATAATCGTGTCAGTCAAAATAGTTTTCATTTCCGGCTAGCACACCGAAAACAAAATTTTGTTTTAACACCCATAGATGCCCGGACATTTCCGGAATAATTTGAGTTTATTTTTCTAATTTCATTTAGCTCTCTTTTATATGTAAACTCACGTAAATTTCGGTAACACCGGCAGCAAAACTCGCTAAATATCGCAGTTGATCACTGTTTGTTTCCCAGGGTTGGCAAAGCAATTCCAGTACATTTAAAACGATCTAAAACGAAACCAATTACGCAATCCGAAACAGTCCACAACTAATATTTTGATAACCATTCACTATTATACACCCACAAAAAATTTAATTTAATAATGAATTACTTTTTCATTACTCCAGTCCAGCCCCTTCACAATTCCAATAGTCGATTCCAAATTTTCTTTGTTTAAGTTGTACAGTACCATACTTCGTAAAAACGCTACTCCCGGGCGTTTTTTATGGAGAGATCTTTGAACTCCCTCTCGAGGACAAACGAAATAATATGCGTGGTCGATCATTCCAACGTAACGAGGTTCCAAAGCTTTTGCTGCTTTTTTCCGCATCATTTCCTCCTAAAGAAATATGTTTTCGAATTTTTGGATAAAGGATTGAAAAACCGTAAACCATATAGGTATAACAAATTTGTCAGGACACATACCAGGTAAATAGTCATTCTTCTTCGAGATTCTGGTGAACGATGCAAAAAGCGACCACAAGTTTCAACAAAAGCACACGCCATTTCGATTTGATGATGAATAAAATCCATAAGCAAAGTTTTCAGACATTGAAATGCATCAGACTTGGGAAAAATTTTGAAATTGACCAGTTCCGCAATAAATCGTGTGATTTTGAGTTTCGTTTCTATAAATATTTGGTGTTTTTTCCGAACTAAAAATCTAAAATCACTTTTCAGCAGGGCACAAGTTTCTAAGCTCACATCTGGCATGACAGGTGCCAAAATTGCAATGAGGCGAGCCCACAATGGTATCAAATCGACCCTTTGGCGAGGAATTTGAAATAGCCATCTACAAAAATCATACATAATTTAATGGAAAAATCCACCTCCATTAAATACAATCTAATAGAAAAATCCATCCTTCCTTTACCGTGTGAGCCTTTTACGATTCGGACGTGTGTTGTAATTCATAGCAAATTCCATAGCTGCTTTGTCAATCATTTCCTTTGTAACACAATTGAGAAGACCCGTCAAAAATATTTGAAAAGAAGGCTTAATTTGAGCATCCTCCCTTTTTTCTTCCTCCGTTTCTGTTACAAACATCAGATATTAACTACAATACTATAACATTATTCCTTATAGTTTCCGGAAACCATTCCCTATATATACAATATACACTTAAAAGGAAAAGTGACTTACCTCCACGAAGTGACGGTGGTAAATCTTCAGGTTCATCCTCCGCATCCAATTTCTCAGCACTTAGTTCAGCCTGAACCATATCGTCGTCAACATTGGCAGCCTGCTTTTCTCGTTCTTCAATTTTCTTTGCCTATATATTAGATCAACCAGTCATAGTTAGCGGAAAAGACTAAATTCAGTTGAAATGAATGTACTGTGATAATTCTTAATTATAACCATTACCTCTTCAGCAGCTTGCAGTACGTTTTCTCTAAAAGAATGAAGACAACCATCAATAAAAGAACGCTGTATTAGCATATATATACGTGTAAATTAACTGAGAAAGTAATTATACCTGTAGGCAACAGGTGGAAGGTACACTTTCATATCAGGTAAGTCTTGGTAAAAAGCTCTAGTATCTTCATCTTCAAAAATTAAAATTCCAGGTACGATGGCATTCATTTCTGATGCGGAAGGGGAAAATGGCGCCTCCTCGACTTCATCCGGAGCTGACAGAATTAAACAGTTCACAAACCAATTATAATCAGCGAAGACGGATAAACTACAATACAGTAGCAGCCCAAATCGAAACAACAGGTTTACCTGGAGGGGGTAAGGACTTCAACTCGGGTAAGTTCTCATTTAATATATCAGCTAACTTAATAGCGTTAGTGTTAAATTTTTCGAAATTGCCAACAATTTCAAGGTGAGCTGCTTGTCGGTCTTCAGGAATTTCGCCTCTATTTTTCATCAACTTACGGTTGTGGATCTCTGACTTTAGAACTTCATCTTGAAACTACAACAATTAAAAGAATGTGATTAGGTAATGAAAGAGAAGTCAAGACGGCGAATTTAATCGTAATCACTTACCTTTACTAGAATCCCGCACATGAAGGTAAAATAGTCTCGCAAAAGATGTTTCGTCATAACACGCTTGTCGATTGGCAAGATATCATAACGAGAAAGTTTTACTGAGTTTTCTTTACACAAAGTCAAAATATTTCTTGGCAAAATTCCTGCCATTTCATCACCAACCCCTCGACAGAAGGATAGTATCGGTAGAAGGCATTGCATGCCATCTTTGTCAGCAGCTATCACATTCTTGATGGAGGTATGTAACAACGAGAATGACTCGTTCGTAGGCAAAATTCCGACAGCAATTAAATCAGCTAGCAGTCGCAGGTCACAAGAAAGCTTCTTTAGATTAGTTGCGTTCTAAAACAATAAAAGGTAAAAGTTATTCCGCGACTACTGACATATGAGTTCACACGTCATGACTCTGTCAACAATTGACACTCACGCAGTCGATTTTCTTCTGTGGCATTACTCTTCTCATGTTATCCAGCAACAGAGAAGAGAATTCTGAATACCGCTGGTGGATCATAGAACAAATATTTAGTATTCCTATTATCTCGGACGCTTTGATTTTTGATTCTGCTACGGCAGTGGCGATTTCTCCTAAATACTTGGACAAGTTCAACGTCAAAATTTCCTTTTCGATTGAGTCTCGCTGCATTTCTGAATAATTTCTCTACAAAACATAAATTATTCGCATCAAAGTTAATACAATTCATGAGCCCAGGGCTCGGGGGTTCGAACCATCTCCTGATTAATGAATCAATGTAATGTAGTCGCAGGGAATGCTTTGGTTTTTATCTGGTTTTATTTCCACCCGTCCGGGTGAAGTGTTATAGCGATTATTTCTAAGAAAGCTTAACAACTTACCAGCTTCTTAACAAAACCGGTACATTTCTTCAACGTGGAATCCAGTTTCTTTGATAGCCGCAGAGCTTCAAATTCCTCATAAGACGGTGCGAAGTTTTTTGCCCGTAACTCCATTTTTAAAGCATAAATGTTTTCCCATGATTCCACAAAAGCAGCAAGACTTTCCTATGATGAAAAAAATCTCACATTTACAAACATCGTTTCCAGTAGTGAAATTCAGTGAATTATAATCTCAAACTAACCACATCCACCGCCTTGCTAATTAACTTGTCCAAATCAGCTTCAAAGTCCGATTCCATACATCCTCCTTCCAGGTTAGCCGTGAGAAGGGCTGAGGCAGTGGCTTTAATAGTTGGTGCTTGATTAGGAACATTACTATTACAGGTCTTGGCCGGAACTTGACTCTTGAGTGTCGTCAGACTCTTGGAACTTTCGGGAGCATTGCTCTTGTTAGCTGGAAAATCTAGGCGAAGTCCAACTCTCCCATTCCTTTTCTTACCCATGGCTTCATCCACGGGAGTAGAACACAAGATTTATATCACTCTCTCTACCTTGTAGGTTGCCCACCTTGATGAGACTTTAATATTTCCAAAGTCCACCGCAGATTTTCCTTGTAAATCACATTCGTTCTCTACAAATATCCGTCTACATCCTTCAAGTTACAACATGTAGTCTCCAGCTTCAGAAAACCTAGAAGAAATGCAACGTATTACAAATCCATCCACAATAACAAAGTTGAGTGATTCCGTCCGTCACAATAATCTCCCAAATACGTGTTGTTTAAATCGCCTCCAATATAATGGCTCCCGCTATTCTCATCTATACAAATCTTGCTATCTGCAGAAGGCTTCAATAAACATGCCCAAAACGTAATATCATACGTAAACTATTATGAATATTGTGAATTGAACATACTAGGAAGTTACCATCCCCCACGTTTTCATTTCTTCCTTGGTACGGCTGTGAATCATGGATGTAAACACCATGAACCACTTGAAATTACGACGTCCAGCAACTCCACCGATATCTTCTATTTACAAATTCCTTTAGATTTGTTGGTGTTGATTTCACAAAATAGTTATATCAAGGACGGTATAACGAGCATCAAAATGTGCCGTCTGAAGATAAATTATGGAAAATAACAATTACAAAAAACTGAAATCAACTCTCTTGTATCAACCGTTTTTCCAACGAGCTTTTCAACCTGATCTATTTATAAGAGAAAATCCTGGTACAAAAACATGCCCAAAAATCCTGTAAAAGTCTTTTTTTATTTTTACAGAATCAAAGTGATTTTTATAGATTGAAAACGTTGGGCTTTCGTCGTTTTATATACGTTCACATTGCAAACGTTTTGTTGCTGGAACAAGAACTACAGAACTAGTGTCTGGTCGAAAATTGCGGTGATATTACAGACAGGGTCACGTATAGTAAAGTAAAGAGATAACATAAAAATATTTTTTTTTGTATATATTATATTTAGTATTTAGATTGATTCTTGCTCAAATCGTTTCTGGACGAGGAAAAATGTGAAAAATTCTCACCAAAAGACTAATAAAAGAACAAAAGAAGGGAGAGCTCATTGATTTTGAAAAAGCCGCCGGAAAGGAGGATTTTGAAGGGGGAAAAAATCCTTTTTTTTGGTCATTTCGTTCTTGTAAATGCAACCTATGTGTAAGTGCTTTTTTTTTCACTGTCCCCCTCGCCAGTGCATAGATGGAAGTCTTGGCGTATTTACATTTGATCAGCCTTCTACACACAGTCAGACAATAGATCACTGACTGAGGACAAGTGTATTTTCTCTCTTGTCTTGGGTGTGGTATAAAAAAAAACATTTTTTTAAACTAATTAATTTTTCAGTGTTTTCCCCCCATTAAAATTTTACCTTTCATAAATTCAATAAATCCCACACCCATTAGATCCCCCCGTGTTTTTCATCCAACTTGATATTTTCGACCGTTTCCCTCCTGTAAGTTGTTGAAAAAAAGACACAATCACACCCGGTGTTTTTAGAGAGAGAGAAAAAAGTCAACCGACCAACACATATATAGAAAGATTTGGTATAGAATACCAGTAAATACGAAGAATTTACATACTATTTTGTACATGGCAAATGAAGTAGAAAAGTCAAATAGACCAGTTATAATTTTTGTAATACACTTGGGATAAAGCAGCCAACTCGGAACTCCAAAAGCTGACTCATTCCTTTAACAGCACTCGTCAATTCGTCAATTACTTTTAAATTATCTACCTGTGTACCCCGCAGAGCGTCTCTCACCGCTGTTAATACTTTTCGCATATTATTATATTTAAAACAAAGTTAAAGTTTGTCAAGTGCTTACGCTCTATATAGTTTTTATGTGGTTGTAGTACAGATATTAGTGTATCAAAAGGGCTGGTATGGTTCACATTTGTTGGTGACATTACCCGACGAAAAGATTTTTTTTGGACGGTTTGGTATACCGAACCGGAAACACGGGGTTTTTACGGTTATACCTTGTCAATAGCTTTTTCGGATCGCGCACATCTGCCTTCATAGAATGGTGAGTTTAATTGTGTGGATTAATCAGCTTTTACTGGATGATTTCATTTTGAGGTGTGACTTATGTATACATACGTGAGATATGGTTTCTGTAATTAGGGGAGAAAGTCTCAAAGTTCTAAGTAAGGTTATTAGTATGGGAATGGTGATAGCCACACCTACTAGCTCTGTTAAAGATACATGCACCTGTTTGTGTTATGTGGCAGGTTTCTGCTTTAAAATGGAAAATATCGGATTCGTTGTACGGCGAAAGGAGAAAACATATTTATATGTTGACGTATAGACTTAGACGTAGAAATTTTGGAGGAGAAAGTTAGAATATGTTTGCTACATCTTTTATGAATTATTTTGTAAATCAGATTGTGGTTATTGGATTTGTTGAAGGGTGATGTTCTATTATTCTTGTCCCCAGCATGTTTTTCAGGATGGAAGACTAATAATGTTTGTCGGCAATGTACTTTAAACGTTGGAAATACATTGTTTTTACACTTTGCCATTGTTATGGTTTATTTCAGGCAGCAACATTACGTCCTTATTTATCAGCGGTAAGGCACACTTTAACCGCTGCCATGTGCCTGGAAAATTTTTCATCTCAAGTCGTGGAGAGACATAATAAACCAGAAGTGGAAGTGAGGTAAGTTCATGTTTGTGTAAAACCGCAAACACCAACATTTTTGGATCTTCCACTTAATGGTATTAAATGCAAAGTATTAGAAATTGTAAAATCTAAAATGGTTTGATTTTTATCTTTCAGGGCCAGCAGAGAATTACTTTTAAACCCGGTAGTTATAAGTAGGAACGAGAAAGAAAGAGTTTTAATCGAGGCTTCCATTAACTCCATTCGAGTCAGTATAGCAATCAAGCAAGCAGATGAAATCGAGAAAATTCTGTGTCACAAATTCATGCGATTTATGATGATGCGAGCGGAAAGTTTCGTCGTCTTGAGGAGAAAACCCGTAGAAGTAAGTCATTCTTATTGTGCATATTCTGTTGTACCGTTTATTCTTGCTTAATTGCATAAGTAACCGTTTTTGTTTCTATCGCAGGGTTACGATATCAGTTTCCTTATCACAAATTTCCACACGGAGCAAATGTACAAGCATAAGTTGGTCGATTTTGTTATTCATTTTATGGAAGAAATTGATAAAGAAATCAGTGAAATGAAGTTAGCCGTTAATGCACGAGCTCGGATTTGTGCGGAAGAATTTTTGAAGAAGGTAAGTGAACGTTTCAACATATTGGAAAACTAACCGATAATGGTTAATGGCAAAGTTACTATTTGTGCTATTTTTTATTTGCAGTTTTGATTCTTGCTCAAACGGGAGCCCTTCAGCCATCGAACTTACACATTTTATATAATATTTAATACTATGCAGTACAGTGTTACAGTAATCATTTTCCACAACAATATACATACATATATAGCTCTCCAGAATAAAATTCTCCTCAATCGCACAGTGATTCCAACGTAAAAATTTTATTTCCTTTATTATTTTGTGAACAGAACATGGTTTTACACTGTCATGTCGGAAAGAAAAATACTGGGACGTGAAAATTTACACTGGAGCAAACGTGCATTCAGTTCGAATAGTAGCAATAATTATCATTGTGCCAAGTTCCAGTCAATATTCACCACATACTGTGCGATTCTTCGCCGCACAAAACCGCAATGAATCATAGTTGCCACTATCGTGGTCTCATGTATTTCTAACATGCGTACTTTACGTGAATTCACAAGGAAAGCGGAAAAGAATGCTTGAATATTTAAACCTTTTTAATCGAGCAGTGCATCGGCCGATTTAGGAGAGGAAAATATTTAATGTCACCAGAATCACTACCTCGCATTCACATTCAAATGAGAGATTGTGATTCTCATGACACACACTTATTATGTACTTCAGACATGCATTCGCTTTCTGGTTGAAACACCAGTTATTATCTATGTTGAAATTCAATACTCAGGTTTGTGGATGCTATTACAATAATTCTGAATATCTGCAGTTACATATAGAACCCAACAGCAAAAACCACTCCCAGGAAACACGAAAATAAAATGTATCACTATACAGATTAAGACCCTTACAAATCATAAATTTGGGGCAATGTAGTTAAGAAATTTAAGGGCCACTTCATAGCCCATGAAACATGCAGCATTGGCAGGGAAAGCTCTCAGCATGACAGGGGCCACACCCTTGTACAAAGCTCGTGGTCCTTCATCTCTCATCATCTGCTTAAAAACATCTCGGACTCCTCGTGGGTACGTGTTTTCTGGGGCTAAAATACAATCACAAAATACAGGCGTACTTTTGATTTTCTTTCTCAAGTATAAATATACATATAAGGACTTCGATACACATATTACACAACTTGTATTGCATCCGTCTTCTGTGTAAGACAATGTACTGTACCCAGTACCTACACGTACAAAATGAATGATAACGGCGAAGGTTTACCTGTCTGAATTCTACTTTTCATTACATCAGCCGGAATGGCAACTGCCCAGTTAAGAATCCCAGCAACTCCTCCAGCAAACAGAGTTCGTAATGGACTTAAAGATGTTGAGTCTGGAGGTGTCATAGAACGCTTCAAGCATTCATAAGTCATGAAGTACATACCACTGGCAGGAACATCTAGGGGCAAAAAAATTATACATAAATAATTACGCTTCACATGTATGATGTACTGCTTTAATGTCGTATGGATTTCTGGTTGGCGTTTTAACTTGTAAATCGTCACAAATATGTACATTCTTAAATCAGACACTGGTTTAAGAAAAGCCTTTGGTACATATGATCATAGAACACAAGAAAACAAAAAAAGTACTAATTGTTTTGATCCCCAAAACTATGAAACAAAATCTGTACTTCGAGGAAACCATTGCTCTTCGTAAGTTTTCATATAAACCCTGACAAGCCATCAGCCATCCCAAAAAAAAAAAGACTTAGACTTCTCGAACAAAGATAGAAAAAGCACGGAAGCCCAGAAGAGATAACTCAAGAAGTGACGGAAGATGATAATGTGAGTCTTCCTGTACTGGACACTCAGTTCACAATATTCCCTCCATGGAGAAGGAATTAGACAAGCGTCGTTCTCAGTTCTCAGCGGCAGTAATTTCAGCATGCATATTTTCAACATGAATAATTTACATAAATATGTGATTGCATTTGTCCTACTTCAACATCAATTTCAGGTATATATTTCCTGTTTATCTCTTGCAGGAGGAGTTTTCACCATCGCAATGATACAATAGTTCTAATTGATTTAAAATTTGTCTGACGGTTTCTCTAGTCAGAAGCAGCAGAGTCCGGTGATTGTCCAACAGACTGCATTTGTTACACGGACTACCTAAACAATCTCGCTTCTTGGAAATGGATACAAACCGACATAAACCCCATGGACGATGAGATGAATCCAGACTTTAATCCCTTCTTGGATCACAACGAGGTATTAGAAATTCAAAATTTCAGGGATAATTTTGACCCAATTCTTCAAGTCTATACAATTGTGTTTTACCTCAACATTTTGCTGATCAAATTATGCTTCAAATTATATGTTGCAGGTCTACGATAATCCTTTGAAAACTTGGAATAAACTTCAAAATAAGGACAAAATGTTGCCTTCTGTAACCTGTATAATTCGAAGTGAAAAATCATCAGCTTTAGAATCAGTATTGGAACGTATATCACCTGCGACACAAGTAAGAATAGTCAAACATGATTTCCATGCCTTACAATTAGCGTACTCCAAATTCAATGTATGTATGATTTACTAAACGTGGAAATCATACATACATTTAACAACCTGGAAATTAACATCCTAATGGAACAACTTGGAAATAAAAATCTTGTTTATTTGGGCAGGTACTATCCATACTACAAGCGCCCGGAGCAGCGAATCTGACAATGACAAAAGATTCCATGAGTAAGTTTCGATTCCTGATAGCGCTGGAGTTGCAGGCCGTAACAACTCACGATGGAAGTCCTAGTCCCAGTGTTTTTCGAATTAGTGCAAATGCCTTAGAAGGTCACGACAAACTAAGATATTTAAATTTGCACAAAATCTTGCTGGAACAAGCGCCAGTAACAAAATCTGTGGAAGAAGACATCTTTGTGAAAGTCAGACCTGTTCAAGACGAAGGAAACGACGACAATGACATGAACAACGACCTGCACCCAAGATTACTGTATTTGGGTATTAAAGAAAAGAGTGAAGACAATATCCTACCTTATAGCGAGTACAAGAAAGAAAGGATAGGAGAGAACGAAGTCCCCACAAAACCTATGCCAGAAAAACATGGAGAACCGAAAGTAACTGTTGCCTTTACTCGGCTAAACAAACTAGAGCACTTACGAATCTCGGGAAGCCATATGCTTGACATCAGTTGGGACATGTTTTACAAGCTGACCAATCTAAAGTACCTCTTACTCGATAACAATGATTTACTGTTTCTTCCGGATTTTCTCTTCTATGCAACACCAAATTTAACGGCGTTGTCCTTAGCTGGAAACAGGATTTTAAATCTCCAAACTGTTGGACTGGCGGGCCTTTTGTATCTGGAGAAACTTGATGTGACCCATAATAACATCACACATCTGTCAGAACTTTCATTACCTCCGTTTCCTCATCTACAAGTAGCCGACTTCAGGTACAACCCAATCGACACCATCTTTCCAAATACATTCGAGGTTATGAACACGACTAAGCATCTCTACCTTGGAAGTCCTTCCACGCCTCTGACATTTTTCGCAAATTCTTTCTATGGCCTGGTTTCCTTAATCACAATTGACGTTTTGAATGTTAAACTCGGAAAGCTTGATGGCCCCATGTTAAGGGGAATGCCACTATTGGAGAATTTCGTTATGGATGGTAGCATTCCTTCGATTGCGTACGATGGATTCTCAGAAGTCCCCAAACTTAAAAGAGTAGTTTTAAAAAAATGTGGATTGCGAAAAATCTCAATGGATGCATTTTACGGTCTCACTCAACTATCAGAATTAGACTTGTCTCACAACCAGCTAGAATTTCTATCACCAGGAATTTTTGACGAGCAAACATCATTGAGAGAATTGTATTTGCACCACAACAAGCTTCAATCCCTTCCTTCAAGCATGTTTGGTAGAATACCAGCTCAGCTCATTCGTCTAGAAGGAAATCCTTGGCACTGCTCGTGTGAAATGCTCAACTGGGATCCGAAAATCACAAACGTCGCAAAAAGATATTACGTCGACAAGAACACTACCCATTGTGAACCACAATACGATAAAGGTAATGCATGCAATCAATCGCTGCCTGTCTTTCAAGCCAAATACGTTTTCGATAAACGCGTTTCTCCTATATGTCAAACTCCAACAAAATTCATGAAAAAGAGTGTACTTCAAGTTCAGCGCAAAGATTTATACTACTGTAAAACCACTAAGAAAATTCGAAAGCCGACGAAAGTCAGAGCTGAATCAACTACTTTGGAAAAGGAAACAAAACTGATGAAGTCTATTAAAGCTGTCACATCACCAGCAGAAGGTAGTACTTCCGTAAATACCACCACTACCCATCAAATAGCATCAATCACAATACCGAAAGTACTGTCATTGAATTCTAATTATTCGAAAACTCCTTTAAATATGGCTCCACTACCAACTGCTTCCATGTCTCCTACCAATGATGTTGCTCAGAATCAGCGTAGAGATAGCAACCAGATTGTCAGTTTAAAGGACGTCACTTCACGACTGAAAATGAAGCTGCCCAAAACGCTCCCGTCTTCCTACCAACGACAAGGAATGACATTCTCTGATAATAGAAACTTCAACTCGTCTGTACCAAATTCGTCGATATCCAAAAAGTCGTTGAAATTAGCAAGACTACAAAAAACATTAAAAAGTCGCCAATTTTAATTATATACAAATCCTGATAAATGTTTTATGAACAAACCGTCACTTGCCATGCGCAAGCACATCTATACCGACAGTTTTCCTTTAATATTACATACGATTAATTATAAACACATTATAATTTACTCAGTCAAATTTGTTATGCATTGTAAATGTGACAGAATAAAAATTGTAATTACCTCTTAATAATGTAGCACAGGTTCCTTTGTACATGCTTTTAATTCCTCCTTCTTTTATTAGTTTCACTCCACAATCAACGGGACCGGCGTACTTAACAGCAGCCGCACCTGATGCTCCTTGCTGAATCTAAGCATCCAAAAACATTGTTTACATACTATCAAAACACTGCTGAAGTCGCAAATACTATTACCCTACTGTATTTATAATGTATAGAAATACATACTTGCAACAGGCATTTAATCCTTTCACCAGGAGTCATAATGACGGTTGTCATTACGCCAGAAATCGTACCAGCAAAAAACATTTGCAAGGCACTTAATCTTTCGTTAGGCTCTTTGGACACCAATTGCTTACCGACGCCATATCCAAAAAAACTGAGAGCAAATATAGGAGCAACACCAACAATTGGAGCTGCCATTCCTGAAGAATCATAACATACATTTTGGCACTAAGTAAATCAAGTAAATGGAGACGATTTTTTGATTGGAAGGAAACTACACCTTTGTATAAACCTCTGGCGCCTTCATTTTTAACAATTTTTCTACAACAATCCCAAGTTCCAAGGTACATAGGAGGTTTACCCGGAGCCGCCTGAGGTTGTGTTTGGAGTCGCACCTGCAGAAAACATTTAATCAAGCTTGTTTACTCTTTTTATTATTTGGTCAGTCTTCATCAACCGAAGGAAAAACAAAGAATACAACTACGTTCATAATGTCACTAATAAACTGACATTACCGTACCTTGATGGTATCCAGTGGATGACCCGCAACTACTAAACATACACCTCCAAAACCTCCAGCCAAAAAATTCTTAACTGGACCAACTGGGGCAGGCTGTTTCTGACTCATCTTTGTGATTATCGACGATCACTTCATTATAACGTAATAATAGAAAAAATTATTGTAAATCCTGTATCCAATAATTTCAAAAGCCACTCATTACATTTAAATATTTAAATTAGTATCACGTATACGTACCTAAGGTACACAGATGAAACCAAATGTAAGTAAACAGTAAACTCTAGTCCTCCTCGTACGTTCTTTTCCGCAATGTTCACAGTATCACAGCGAAGTTAGTTAAATTAGCACTTGAGTGGTACCTGAAAAATATTTACGCGACGTTAGTGCACTAAACAGTAAGTATAAAAGCAAAAGCAATGTATAATGTAACAGGCAGAAGATCCCGTTTTCCCGATAAATGTTCCACACGAGCACTTGTGTACCGGTTCACCTCACAGCAGGAACAATCACCCCAAAAATTAAACACAGTGTTCTAACTTACACGAATGTAGTTAAAACAATAACAACTTAGCAGATCCTTTCTTTATCATGAGCTGATTTTTATGAGAATGCGAGATTCAAGAAAAAGTCCAAAATTCCACGCTCAAAGCTCAAAGTTCATATTTTTTTTGTATATATACTCTTGGTGGATTACAAGCACTGAGGGAATCGTATACCGCTTTATGAGTGTATACAAATACTGATTTTATAACCATGTCATCATGGTATACCTCCGCATATAATAAAAAAGTCTCATAATGCATTAGAAAAAAACATGACTTCATGACACAACTGAACACACACGCGTGTATGTTCCGCTTCTTCCTTTGCCTTTAACTATCAAAACTTACTTCTTCCATTAAATCTATACCTAATACATCCGACTGTAAATACGTAAAAAGTATTATAGTCACACCACTTATTTTTATGTGCTTCATCATTTGTAAATTATTCTTGTACATCAAACAAGATCTTTCTACGCTCATACGACATTTTAATGAACAAATACCGAGCATAACAAATCCAAACGTCAAACACCAGGAACTCGTACAACGTACAACACCTGTGTCCTGTATAATATTAATAATAATCCGACAACGCTCGATTTGCATACAGATTAAAATGATTAAAATATCCCAAATTCTCACGCAAATTGATAGTATTTATTTAGTTATTTGGTATACTGAAACAACTTCAAAGTAACATCCAGTATTTCACGTGTTCATAGCATGGATTATAAAAGCCCTGTTACTACCAGTCTGCCAATATTGTTAGGTTAAGGAAACAAACATATTCAATGTCACCGATTTATAATAAGTTTTTTGATGACAGATACCAATGACAATGCCAGTCTGAATGAATGCATACCCAGCTAATAAAATGAATATTATTTAGAATCCATAATCGCCCCTTAAATTCTAATTTCAACTCGGGAAGTACATACAGTTGCTTTCAAAGCAATTGTATATGGACCATATTTCTTCCACATTTATCATTTATCACCAATTTCTCCAATCAGAATCAAACAACTTAGAAGAATGTAATTTTTTGTACCTTTAAAAAAATGTATTGTTCAAAATCAAGTGTGTTAATTTGAACAATGCATTCCCTGAGAAAATAAATACATCTTCACATAAATAGTGAAAATCACCCTTTTTTCTATTTCGGGTTAATTTCGAAATTGCAATTTACAAAATCAAGAATTAGTTCAAAAGAGGGAGAAGATGAACAGGAATTTTTACTAACAATAAGAAACAAAATCTCTAATTGGTAACGTTGTAACATACTACAAAGCTTAACAACTTACCCCGAAGAAGTTTTCACACAAAAGCGTTAATTTGATATGCAATTACAATTTTTAATGATTTAGTTTAGCAAATAATGACATTTTGACACGGAATATGTTTTTGCGTAAAAAAAAAAACGTCGAGGCCGGCAATAGAAGAAAATGTGAGAAACGTGTATGGACTTACGGACAGGAACGATCGTGTATTTTGCATGGGAAATGGGGGGGAGGGCGCGATTTGAGCCGCCAATGGAAGGGAAAAAAAGGGCTGCCATCCTTTTTTTGTCCTCCACTGCACTGACGCGGTGATTTTCAATATATTCGAAAAAGTGAGAAAAGGAAAATCTTCAGGTTCTTTTTTTTTCATATATATGTAATATACTGTGCCTTTTCCCATTCCCACCGCACAAATTAATATAAAAAAAACCTTTCATATATGTACTTGTACATATTATTTACATATCTACCATATTTTGTTTTCCTCGCATAAATTCTCCTGTTGTCGGACGGGATTGAAGGAGCTGGAGGTGTCTTTTGAAATTATTAGGTTCAAATTTTATTATTTTGTTCTTTTCCTCTATAATTTCCCTGTAGAAAGTTTCTTACTTTCCAGCTACACAATTCTCATAATGGAAGAATAATTTTGGTGTGGGGAGAGAGAAATTTTTTGTGTAGAAAATCTGGGAGAAAAAAGTGAAAATTACGTTTTTCAACTTCGTTTTTTTAGTCCTCATTCTCGTCCCTTAGTGTACCAACAGGGGTTTGGTTGAACGGTTCAAGTCAAAGAAAAATGGCCAGTCCTTTAGAAAATTTAGAAACACAGTTAGAGACTTTTATTGAGAATGTGAGACAAATCAAAATCATAGTGACGGATTTCCAAGGTCAGGGACAAAATGTTTTCAATCAAAAAATGTAAGTTTTTTTCCTTTTAATATCCGTTTTTCTAACTCTGTTTGTTATGCTTTAAGTACAGGGATTAAAAAACTATTTGGTTTGTGTACATGCTTTATGTATGCATTACTTCCTTTCTCTTTGGGTAGGGATAATCTGTACGCTTTTGGTTTTTTAAGTGTGTATGGGTATCGCAAGCTTGTAATAAATTGTGGATGAATGAATTGATGGTGGGTATTACTTTAACTGCATTTTTACGTGTCAATTATAGTCAAACTATAGTCACGGGACTTCAGGAAATCGATCGACTGAAATCTCAAGTACAAGATGTCCACGTCCCAATGGAGGTGTTTGAGTAAGTAATGTTGTAATTTTTAATAGTAAATTACGTATTGCGTTAAAATATAGGTAATCATTCCACTGCCAATTTCAATTTTACTCGTTGAAGTAGTGTGTTACGTTTATGGGAAGCAACAGGCACAAACGCGTCTATTCCTGATGTGGAGACAGCAATTTTATTATTGTCACCTCCATTAATTTAATGCTGTTTCAGACTATTAATTTTTCGTTTTGCTTCTGCAGTTACATTGATGACGGTAGGAATCCGCAGCTGTACACCAAAGATTGTATGGAGAAAGCCTTGAGCCGGAATGAAGCTGTACGGGGTAAAATTGATGCTTATCGCCGTTTTCGGGCACAACTGCTAGTTGAGTTGACTAACGTTTTTCCAGCTGAAATGGCAAAGTATAGAGCTATCCGGGGAGATGAGCGACCTACTTCATGAACTGTGAAAGTACTACAAGACAAAAATGAAAAAAAAACCATTACCACCGACGCTATTATTATTATGTAATCGTTGGTTTTCGTAAATCGGTTACCTAGCTTGAAGCGAATTCCGTACGTGTTTTAATCATACATACACAATACTTTCGTACTGATACTTGATGTGTCTTCAAATAATCGAATGGAATCAGATAATTTTCTGGTAACATTGTTTTCTTTTCTGTTCGTTTTTTAAAAATGAAATTCAGTTTTTGCGTACGCACCACCGAATTTCTTGCTTTTGTAAGCATTCAATAGAAAAAACGAATCTTCGTTCTTGTTTGAAACGAGCTACGATTTTGCATTGCAATAATGTCAATAATTCTGAATGTGAATGCAAACCTAATAACATTTGTATTGTATTCTTTGGGCATAAATAATAAGTTACAACCAATAAAATAAGTGTCATTTGTATGTAAAAAGTCGTTTGTTTTACGGACGTTCCAGGTTCAGAAAGTTCTTCGTCAAATTATCATGAGTCACTTAGTTTTTTAAAAATTAACTCAACATACGGAAAAATACCAGAAGGGAAAAATGTGACACGTAAAAGCAGTTCTGGCAATCTGAAAACAGAACATGAAGTTTCATGGAAAATATAAACGTAGAGGGTCTCATAGGTACTCCCAAAAATAAATTTCTTGTAGTGACGGATGCACTGAGCTTCCCACAAATTTTACACTAAAGTGACCGAGGCGTAGACTATTATGTGCCCATTACTCACCAGAGTTATTTTATCCATGGCTATTTTGAATCAACGCTGTCAGATAGTCCTTAATTTTTCGGAACTTAAATTTTGCTTCAAATGTGTAGTAAGCGAATCCCTGATATTATTTATAGAATGTATATGTATTGCATGTTTATACATACATGCATCCCAAGAAGTTCCCTCACCTACATGGGTGTACTTAAGCAATTACTATATATATTATGGTCATTCTGGATTTATCCAGAATAAGGTACTTAGGATAAGTGTTAATCGTTAGGTTTTTTTCACTTGACCCGGCCACAAAAACTTATCTTGATGAATAGTTACACCCTAATGCTTCCCCTCTTCCTCAACTGAAAAGAATTGATCAGCTAAGCAGATCCAGCCATTCATTAGCCTTTACACTTTATGGTGAAAACGTACGTAGCTATACTGCTATACATTTGCATCTACATTTAAATGCGCTGGTCAGGTAATGATCAGAAAAAGTATTAATATCTTAATATGAACCTGTGACAACATGACAATGATCATCTCATATGCTCATAATCATGATAAAAGCTTCATAATCATGATAAACCCTCTCAGTCAACACTGATGGTATAAACAGTTGAACAATGATGGTACAGTGATATTCTGGGGACAAAAATAAACACAGAAACTGTGTTTATTTTTTTAATTCGTGGTTACGAACCCCGTCGATACCTTTCAAGATCTTGAATTTCCAGCCGATTTGTTGTATGTATACTTACTGCATACTACAAGAAAACATCCTATCTCCATGGCTGGCTGCTGGAATTGCTCGAACTTCCAAGACGTGACTGCAGAGAAAGGCATTTGTGTCACACGTCACACAAGAGCATTTTTCTCCATATTTGTTCTCCAACATCCCTATGTGTGTATACTACATACATATATGCCAAAAGAATAGTAAATACGTATGAACTCTTTTCTCCTCTCCGTCTCAACCCTTTTCTTCCTCACTTGAAACTTGGAAAATGAGTTCACTTGTGTGCGCACCCACCTTCTCCTAATTGCATGGAGAGGGGTATATGATTAATAAATAAAAATAAAAGCTTCAACCCAGAGGATATTGGGATGTGTGGGGTATATAGTGTACCAAGCATCATGGCCAGTACTACCTGGTCACATGATCAGTTGTTAAAAGCCTCTTGGTATCCAATCCCAGGCAACCCCAGCAGTTTACATCGTCGCTTCCGTTCTTCCTGTTTCCCCCAAAATTGCTTTAAAACTCTTTCTCTCCGCCTCTTTCTCTCTCTCTCTCTCTCTCTCTCTCTCTCTCTCTCTCTGTCTCTGTCTCCGTCTTTCCTTCCTGTCCTTTCACCCTCTTTTTACATGCCCATATACATATGTTGGTATGTCCCCAGAAGAAAACGTGTGAATGTCTTGTGTGCTTTGGTGGAAGTCATCAATGAAAAACAAATACATAATTACATATGTATGTATTTCTCCACGTAGTCGTGCGCCTGAGTAAAGCTACCTTCCCAATATTTTTTTTTCGACTTCACTCCTTCTCCATTTCCTTCCACTAAAAACATGTCTGGATGGGACTTGACACTCACATACTCGATGCGTTTCGGTCTTTTACATATATCTACACACATTTTAGCAATGTTCTACACAAATACCTACCATACTCCATATATACACACACACACAAGGATTATATCAGTTTCCTCATCAAAACCTCTCTCGAAGTCAGCTTTTCTGCCCATTTATACGACGACTACAAACACTATTTTCTCCCTCTTCCCGTGTTTCCCCATGTTCTTTGAGAGAGTCCTCTGTACTTGCAATTATATTCACATGAGCTTTTCGAGAAGTCAAAACTACACATATGCAAAAGTACCTTTGGTCTGCCTGTCCCCCCACCCCGCGTCCAAAAAAAAAAAATAATAATAATGAAGTCGTTAAAAATCAAGGAGGAAAAGGAATTATAGGGAAATTAAAGGGAATATATGCACTCAGTGGGTAGTTTTTTTTTAGTAAAAAAAAATAACGTAGAAATGTATTTACATTGCATCTTTAGAGATGACATATCTATATGGAATAACACAGGAAGGAGACAGACAAGGGAGAGGAAGCTTTTTTCCACATCTCTGTTAATTTATTACGAGTGTACCGCATCTGTTTAGCAATCATTAAAAAAAAAAGGAAGAATACACATATACATATTTACACATCTGCGTGCATATCGATGAGATTGTGAGAAAAAGGATGCGGATCATCTCTGTTTCCTTTCCTTTCTTGTCATCTCTACATGAGCTCCACATTTAGTCTGCCAATGTCCATGGAATCTCTTTCTCACACTCTTTTTTTTTTCCTGTCTCTTTTTTCCTCTCCCATATCTATGGAACTTCTAAGGCCTCTTCCTCCCTTTCTTGGGATGTCAAGTATGTCCTTCGCTTTCATTTTTATACATTCTTCTCTTTCTCTCGCACTTTCACCCCTTTGCTACCGCTTGCTGTAGGAGGTTCCCCGGGTATCTTCGATCTTCGTCGTCTCCTACTTCCCATTTCATCTCTCTCAATGTCCTCTGTTTTACTTCTTGCTATTTCTCCTTCTGTCATGTCTTGTACTTGCCTCTTTTCACTTTCTCCATTCCTTCGATCCAAATGCAAACCTCGACACTCGTTTAACTTGCCTCTCCACTCTTATTTTCTCGGTTTCTCCTTTTGACTTTTTTTCCTTGTTTATCTCCGTGTTTATTTGCTTTCTTCCTGTACATGCTTTTTCCCTCTTTCTCCTCACTCGTCCATTTTCGGTGTGACTCGCAAGAAATTTCTCTGATACTTTCTCTCTGTCTCATTTTTATTCAGTATTTTTTTATACTTCTCTCTCTCCCTTAACATTTTCTCTACTTGTCTCTCTTTTAGTATTTCTCTGCTCTCTTCAGTATTTTCTCTACTTGTCTCTCTCTCTCTTAATATATTTTCTACTTCTCCCTCCTTTAGTATTCTCTCTACTCGTCTCTCTCTCTCTCTCTGTTAGTATTTTCTCGATTTATCTCTCTCGCAGTACTTTCTCTACTTGTCTCTCTCACAGTATTTTCTCTGCTTGTCTGTCTCCCTCTTTTCACATTTTCTCTCTCTGTGGGCTTTTTCCTGTTGCCTCCACCAATGATCCTCAATTCATTGATGCTCACATGTGTTAGGGTGTATGCATACGTAATCCTTACAGTTAATTATCCGCAATCTTTGAAGAATAAAACAATCCACCTAAAAAAAAAGAAAAAAAACAGTACACACCCGCGGACATTGTTCGAGCTTCAACGGATGCATGGATGGACATTTTCCCCCCTTTCTCGCCACCCATGTACATATGACATATATGTATAGTGTATACTTGGCTACATGCACACATACTCACGCAAGGTCCGACATGAGCAAATGAGCACGAAAGGAAGGAAAGGAAAGGGATGGAAGAAGATGCGGGATTGGAAAAGATGAGGATTTTGTTTGGTACAATTGTGAGCCTCTAGAATGCTTGTAGAAGTTTGTAGGTATACTTGTATAGGGTCCGTGTCAGCCCTTTATTTTAGTCTCCTTCTTCCTCTGTCTCTTCTGTCTTCTGTCCGACTCCCTCATCTATACCTACATATGTGTTAATGAGTTTTCTCCCCATATGTACGCACTAATCATGTCCTTTACGTAATTGACTCTTCCCTACATACTCTTCTTCATACTCCAAAATTCTTTTTTCCCCTCAAGAGTACGCCAGACCTGTCTCTCTCCCATCCTCCCTTTCTCTCTCTCTCCCCTCTCCCCCTCCTCTCTCTCCCCTTCCTTGCTCCCTCTTTATTTCTTCCGTCTCCTTTTCTCTCTCCCTCTCTTTCTCCTTCACCCTTTCTCTCCTTCTCCCTATCTCTTTCTTCCTTTCTCTATTTATCTCCTTCTCCCTTTCTATCTCCTTCTTTATTTCTCCTTCTCCCTTTCTATCCCCTTCTTATTCTCCCGTTCTATCTCCTTCTTATTCTCCCTTTCTCTCTATTTCTTTATTTCTCTTTCTCCCTTTCTATCTCCTTCTTTCTTTCTCCTTCTCCCTTTCTCTCTGTTTTTTTATTTCTCTTTCTCCCTTTCTCTCTATTTCTTTATTTCTCTTTCTCCCTTTCTATCTCCTTCTCCCTTTCTCTCTGTTTTTTTATTTCTCTTTCTCCCTTTC
>JAQGBT010001835.1:0-28331 GCA_034698585.1 Disparrhopalites patrizii | reverse complement strand
AGAGAGACAGAGAAAAACAGAAATACAGAGAGACAGAGAAAAACAGAAATACAGAGAGACAGAGAAAAACAGAAATAGAGAGAGACAGAGAAAAACAGAGAGAGCGACAGAGAAAAACAGAGTGAGAGACAGAGAGAGAAATAGAGAGATACAGAGAAAAACAGAGTGAGAGACAGAGAGAGAAACAAAGAGAGACAGAGAGAAAAACACAGAGAGACAGAGAGAAAAACACAGAGAGACAGAGAGAGAAACAAAGAGAGGGAGAAACAGAGAGAGCGAGGAAGAGAGACATAACAAAACGTTGTAGGTTCCTTTTCTCTTATTGTTCATTGCATGCATATCATCTTCATGATTTCCTCCTTACAGTATTTCTTCGTGTCCAAAACGTATGTAGATATGTACATAAATGTCTAATTGTGCCTGTTGGTATAGGCATGTATGTATACTCTCATGTTAATATTCCAAGTGATTGCAATAATCATCGTAGTTGGGCATGAACAAGGTAACGTGTTAGTAATAAGTCATAGGAAGAAGGTTGGGGGGGGGGGGAAAGAAGAATTAAAGAGAAGAATAAAGTCAAAAAAATAAGAAAAACATGGAGGTGTTTTGTTTTGTATTAACTCCGCACCACCACCACGGCTGCCACCAGTACGTTCGGAAAGTAACGTGAGTGTATTTTTTTCCCCGTGACTTCCTGTTGAGAGCGTTTACGGTGGTGTCAGTCGGGAGTACCTGACAAAGGAATACGTCTCTCTTTAGTTTCTCTCTCTCTCTCTTTCTCTGATACTTTACCGTGCTTTACATGTACATATGTGATGTGTACTCTGTTTTTTTTCCTTCACAAAACACACTAAATGTTCAAGCAGGAGACATGGCGTATGTGAATGAGTGGGAGTGGAGGACTAAAGAAGAAAGAGGCTCCTTTTTTTTTGTCTCTCTCTCTCTCTCTTAGTGTTTGTAAAGACTTTTTTCCCCTTTCTTAACTGTACTTTGTCTACCCTAATGTAGGACGTATTATCTTCCTAGACTTTCTTCCCTACTCGGTGTCTCTTTTACTCCCAGGTCCTTTTAGGTCTTCCAGGACTTTGTTTTTTTTTTTTGACGGAGTTTCATTTTAAAAAAATAGCGCGTCATCGAGCGTGTGTTTCCTTTCTTGTTTATTCTTTGACGACACACACCCACTGTCTTCCCCTCAATCCCAAATTTGTTCCACATGCTTATGGATGAGTCCATGGAATCAATTCTTGACCTTCTGAAAGGTTTTTAAGGAGATTAAAAAAAAAAAAGGTAGGCGAATTCTCCTTTGATGATGAGACAAAAAGAGGGGTAGATTCTGATTTTTCTCTTTTTCTGTCCGTCTTTCCACGAACAGGAGATGGATTTCTTTTCATTCTCTCTCTCTCTCGTTTTTTAGCATTTACATTTATAATCACATGGATTTTATATATTCTACATGTGAGGTTAAGGAAAATCAATTCGGGAAGCCAGTAGTATCTCCATGTCCAGAGACGTTAGAGAAGAGCCGAGGGAAGGTCCTGCCACACATTACGATGTATCTAATGGTTAATATTTGAGATTGAGAAGCAGTCCATTGCCAAGGCTGGGAGCTGATTGCTAAACACTCAGTGATTAGAAGCATTCCGGCGTGGTTGTTCCTATTTCTCCTCACACAGCAACATGTTCCTCATCATGTTTTTTTGGGGGGAGAGGAGGTGTAATTCTGCTAAGCAATTAGGATTATATGCCTTGGCCATGTCGTCTGGAATTGAACAAAAAAAAAAGCATCCAGGGAGACGAAAGAAAAATGGAGTAAATGAAGGGGAAAAAGTTGGCCGTAATAACAGGGACTGGAACTAGTGTAAAATTGACATTTCCTGCAGGGTTAAAAAAATTTTTTGAGGGTGGAGATTTTTTTTTTCTTCTCTCAAGAGGTTGTGAAAATGATAGGATGGATTTTTATGGTTTTCATGAGCATTTTGTACTTTATGAAGGGCATAATGCACCATACTTCTGGTCCTAATGGGGTGAGGAGTACCGGTGGAAATCCTGCTTTTTACCACTGGACATGGCTGTCTTCCTCAGAAGTGAAATTCTCTCCCAAACTCGGTGTCATTTGGACTTTTTGTAGCCATTTTTAATTGTTGTATTTCCAAGTCAAAAGTTCCTGCCCTTATAGTAATTTTTGGTGAGTTCCAGGGTAAGCACGGGATATTTAAAAAAGCTGCAGGGGGAAATGAAAAAAATCAAACTACGGGATGGAGATGATATTGGCAGGGCGAATCAAGATTTGATAGCCTTATAGGAGTATATATGTAATTATTTATATATGCATCTTTCCTCGTCGGGTCCATATCTCCCCCTACTTCTGTCTCGCTTCCTTCCTCTTCCCTTGGCGCTTGCCAAGTGCCTGTATAATTATGATGGCATGCCTAAGTTTTATTTCTTTCTGGTGTAATTTCTGTCTTGTTTGTGTTCCCCCTTTGTGAGTGTATGCATTGTCATAATTGCTCTCCGTTGTGCTAGATTTAGGAAACATAAATAAAGGGTCTGGAGAGGAGGCAAAAGAGCAAAGAGAGCATGTGGTTTGGGGGGAGAAACACTCCGTCGGTTCCATTGTGTGTATGTATGTATATATATACATGTATTCCTATACGTACATATGTGTATAGGGAAAGGCCCAGGCTAGGGAGTCTTGACCATGGCCTAGAGATAAATTATCCACATCGTCGTCTCCTTCCCTTATAAAGACTAGAGGTAATGTTCCGAACTTAATAATCACCTGTTGATTTGGCCTCTAGCACTATGAGACTTACATCGTAATTAACGACAAGTAGTAATATTGTAGCGTACTGGCTCTCTCTCTCTCTCTGTCTCTGAATCTCTCCCTGTCTCTCGCCCTTTTCACTCCCATCCGTATAGAAACGTTCCCCGTTTCCCGCGTGAAAGAAGAGAGAAGTTCCCTAAAAAAAAGTATGAGTGAGGGGGGAGAGAAATATTTAGATGATGATGATTATGATGATGATGGCGATGATGATGAGGATGAAAAAGAAGAAGAAGAGGGCGAAGGAGAACTTAAAAGAGTAGAACGAATGATCCTGGAGTCAAAAGTATTAATCACTGTTGGACGCCTTTTGTCTGTAATAAATACGTGCTCACTCTCCTTTTTTCCCTGTATTTTCCAGCCATTTCTTCAGTGAGTGGAGGTTGGTGTGGAAAAAGGTTTTTCATTCGCCAGATTTCTCCTCTATTTTCAACACTATATCTATGTACTTTGCACGGACATGGCAGTTGTACATAATTTTTTTTCAGTATGTATGTACAAGCAAAGGCTTTCTTGTGTTTACTCCAGGAGAGATAGAGAGTGAGAGAGCGGCATTGACTCCTTTGGTATTTTTGTTGGGCTGAATGTTGTGTGTGTGTTTATAGATGTTATTATTATCATCATTATTATTATTGTGCGTCAAGGAACCACAAATGGCGCGCTCATTTGCACCAAATTCATCACAGTTTATCATCACGATATCACTTCATATCATGCACACGCTCCCCTCCTAACTTCCTTCGTTGGAACTCTTCTCTCTCTCTCTCTGTCTCTCTCTCTCGTCTCTCTCTCGTCTCTCTCTCTTTCTCTCTCTCCCTCTTTTCCTTCTCACTCGTGCTATCCTTCCCTGCCTTCTCCATCTCATTCTCCAGCTCTCCTTCTCTCGAACTCTCTGTCTTTCTATGCTGGAATGATTCTCTTGATAGTTCCAGTTCTTTTTCTGTCTGTACTTAAATGTCTTTCCCAAATCTCCCTGTCTCTCCCAATCCGAACCTCTTTCTCTTTCTGTCTCTCTCTCTCTATCCCTATCTCATTCCCTAGTCTTCCTCTCTCTCCATCTCTCATAATATGCTCTTCTTTCTCGTACCGTATACTTGCTTGTATGTATGTATATGTATGTTTTACGGAGAAGAGCTTTTGACACTTGATTATTAATAGGTCCCATCTGAGTCCCTATTGTAAAAATTAAAGCTTCCACCGTTGCTCTTTGCTGGTAGCGTAAAAAAAGTCACAACGAAATATGGTTCTATTAGTAATGCTGAGGTTTCCAAGTTTTTCCTTTCCTTTTCATATTTAGTTTTTTTCATATATTTTTTCTCCTTCTTTTCTCCTTACTCCTTGGTTCAAAAATGATTCCTAGAATTATTGTAACCCTTTTTTTCTCTGCCTGTGCAGAAGCTTCATTTTCACAAAGCAGAGAGTTAGTGAATGAATTCTTGAAGACAAACACACGCACACACGCTGTCTGCCTTCATTTTGTGCCACTCACTCACACTCTCGGCCACTCTTTCCCTCGCACTCTCCTCTTCTGACGCTCTTGTGTGACTTTTACCATTCTCTCCCTCTCCCCCTCACTTTTCCCCTGCATCCTTGTCCCACCCTGGAAACCAAGACAAGGTACATACAAATGGGGAGTAAAAAAAAAACAAACACATGTATTGGGCAAAAGGGGGAGAAAAGTGCAAGATAATTTATTAGCAATGATTACAACAATCATTATTGTGGGCTAGGATGTGTGAGGCATTCGTATATCTATACACAATTATATATTTATGTGTGTAATCAAAACCTGTAATAAAAAGAGCTGATGGGGACTCACTTGGGGGGGGGGAGATAAAAAGGAGTGAATGTGGAGGTTAGAGATGGTGAAGAATTTTTCCAAAGGAATTTATGGACGGAAGTTTTCAAAATTGTTCAATCTTAAATCATTTTATTGAGGACAAGAGAAGAAGAAGTATAAGAAGGGAGAAAGCCCATTGTTTTTTTTTCTCATGTTAGTTCATATAATGTTCCTTAAATGAGTTTTTGTTTTTTTTCTTCTTCATCGTTTACTACTATTAAATAGGACAGGAGAAAGAAAAAAAATAGACGATGATGATATTGGTAGGGCTTGAAGGCATGACGTAGATTGGTAGGAAGGGTTTTATTATGTGTCTATTGTGTCTTGATTTACGTTTATACACAAACATGCACACAAGTAAGCAAAAGGAGTTGCGGAACCGTCGTAAGGGACGTATGTACATGGTTCTTGTGGTGGAGTAAGAAGGTGATTTGCCATAAAGGTCGTACATTATGGGATTATTATTAATGGTCTCATACACTCCATGTATTGGGAGAGATTGGCTATTTTTTTAAAAAAACCCTTTTTGGATTTTCTTGTTGTTCCTAGTAGTACAAGGGCGGTTTTCCAAGGAGTATGCATTATAAACTTGGGGAAGAAAGAGATTAAAGGAGATCGAGGGGGAAAGTAGAAGAGAGAGAGAATCAATAAGAGAGAGAGAGAGAAGGAGTAAAAACCAGGAAGAAAAAAACGGTGTATATACATATGGCGGATCACCAATCTTTTTTCTCCCTCCCCCCCCCCAAAATGGGGTATTTACATATGTATATATAGTATACACTACCTTAGAGAGGTCATTGAGGTATAATTATTATTATGGATATAAAAAAATTATGGTGTATAAAATATACGGGAGGGGGATATGTTTCTCTCTCTCTCTCTCTCTCTCTCTTCCCCTTCACCTCCGATTTTTTTTCTCTCCTCCTCGTCGTAATCGTGTAGCACGGAGGATTGCATCGTGATTGAGTTTTGCATATGTAATTAGAAGTTATGGGGAACTAATAGATGGGCTCTATTTCAACTGGATTTTCCTATAAAACTTTGTCATTAAAGTTTGATTAATTGCTCCATAATAAGCGGTGTCGTGCTGGAGCATTATTATATAGTCGCCTTAGACACTGCCACATCTTGATCACGTCATTCGCTCTTTTCTCTCTCTCCCTCTCTCTTGTACTAACTCTTTCATTTTTTTTTCACTTTATAACCCAATAGGTTACCTTCTTGGAGGAAGAAAGAAATACTGTATAAGGGAAGGATCGACACTGAACTGCTTCCTCTATGTTTGCCCTGTCTCTTTCAGTCCATATAGGAAGAAAGAAATTACACGTGTATATGTATAATACAATATTATTTACACCCTTTTTATTGGGTGTACTACTACGACGATGTGCATAATAATAAAAAAAAATGCTCAAAGATAGTTTTTTTTTCTGGGGGTATAAAAGTTACTATTATTATGTATCATAACTCTCTCTCCTGATGGAAACCTCAGGACCAGTGAACTTAGGAAAAAAGAGAAGAGTTTTTCGGAAGATGGATTGCTCTCATGCCTTTCTCCTTTAATTTGTGCCCACACCAACTCTAAAAATGAGTCATACTATGCACATTATATGCACATTTTAATATATGTATTTTCCTTCCTTTTACTATAGTAGTGGTGTGGTACATTGCGATGATGATGGCTGGACGCCCGGTTTTTTTTTTTCTTGGTGGAATTATTATTACTATTTTTTTTCGCTCTACAAGGAGCACACTTACATTTATTCAAGAAAATCGGTGCAAAAAGAGTTTTTTTTATTTGCCATTATTTACCATGTGAACATTGTGTGGTAAAAGTTGTGGTGTTTTTAGTGCTAGTAGCCGTCGTACTGTTATTAGAGCGGACCTTCACCCATGTGGGTGTGAATAAAAAAAAAGGGTTTATTATGATGTGTTTTTTGTTGTAGGAATTTTTAATCATTATAGAAAAATCAATGCCGACTTTGATATCTTGATCTGCGGAATAACCCTTTGGCTAACGGTATGGTTTGAAGACGTTCTCGCATCCTTTTAGCTTTTTGATTTATAAAATTCCGATGAGGAATCTTCATCTTGGACTTGTATTTTTTTTTACGTTTCCCTTTACAATCACGTTGGAAATGACCGTATGGTAAATGCACCCACACACACTCACCTGTACAACTCGGGTTGGACTTTTCTCCGTGCACAAATATCTTCCTCTCATCCAACCCTTTTGCGACCACCTCATAGCTATAAAATTTGTGGTAATAGTCGATCACGTTGTTTCTCCTTGATTGCACTTTGATCCTATGAGATTGTGGACGAAAAAAAAAAATCAGACCAGGTATAATGTTACTGATACTAATAACACGCTTAATAAAACTCGTCAATGTAGAATGTTTTTTAATTTTTTCTCCATTTTTTTTTTATCTCCTAGAATTTTTTTTTCTCAGGGAGAATATTTAAAAATGTGAGAGGATGCAAAGGGCTTGATAGAACGGTCTTCCATAATTGTTTACGAATGGCTGAGTAATTTGAGGAGAGAAAAGAGTGTCATAAAAATAAAGACTAGGAAAAAAAAGTGGATCTCATTGGTGAAAAAATAAGTAAAATACTGATAATATAAAAATGTACATAGCAGTTTAATGTGAACATGTTTTTATCTTAAACTTATATTGGTTGATCTTTTGTATAAAATTATCAAAAGTAAAAAAAAAAAAAGTTGTACATTGGGATTTTTTTCTGGGACGAGTGTTTTGTCTTTTGTATTTAAAAATCTGTAATTATTCCCATGTCTATGAAATGGAATATGTTGGTTGAATTACAAGAGAGAGAGAGAGAGAGAGAGAAAGATAGGAAGGGCATGTGAGATGATTATATGTAAATGAGTAAATACAAAAAGTGATTATAATTCCCTCGCTATTTACATTGGACGCTACGAGTTTAATTACTCTTTGATTGCCCATATGCATGTATAGATGATCCATTCGGGCTTGTTTTTATAAGGATAATACATCACAGAAGAGCAAAAAAAAAAGCTATATAATAAATAGAGATCTTAAAAGGCTCATCGTCTTCTTTCTCTTGTGGGTAATAATAATTGAAGTTGGACGAAGAAGGGATGAATCGATGGAGGTATATCACTTTATGGGCTTGGTCTTCATTTTATTAGCAGAGCGCCCCTCATCACATATCTTCATCCATCCCTCTCTTTCGGCCAATTCGCGTAGACCAAGGAAAAAGAACAAAAAAGAAAAAAAAACGGGGAATATCTCTTGGTATTATCTCGTTTTTACAGGTTCAACGACATAAGCCATTATTTTATTAGTGGATCATTTTTTTCCTCTTCTTCTTCTTATTCTCTGCCATTGATGAGTATTTTGTAAGAGGGAGATAATGATGATCTTCACCGACGATTTCTCCCCTTGATTGGTGATGAGAAAGGGAAATATATAATTGTGATTCCCTTCTTCCCTCTCATCTTGTTCTTTTTTTTCTGCAAGGAAATAAAATTAAATAATATTTTTATGGTGATGAACACTTTTTTTTCTCATTCTTTCCCCTTGCATACCCCGATTCCATGATTATGGATTACAAGCGGTATGACAAGTTTCACGGTTGTATCAATAATGTATTATCTTTTGAACCAAACTCTCCCATCTTCTCTTGGCCGTTTGCTCAAGCTTGATATTGGCAACGTATATATATGAGACATATTTTTTGGGTACACAATCCTTTTTAGAATCTGTATACACTTACGGAGAGAAGGCAGAAGCATAAAAAGCAAAAAAAAAAGTTGTTGAAAGACTGATATTAGAGTGTCCCTGCTCATCTCCAGCTTCTTATTTTTTTTTTTAAATACTTGTGTACTTGTCATTTTGCAATGTCCACACAATGATAATGAGAATCATTGTATTTATTTGCATAATATCGCCGTAATGCAAACCAGTTGACCAGTCCGTCCAGCAGAATGTACTTATTTGTCTTTGAATTCTTTTTCCCCTTGTTTTTTTGGTCACATTGTATCAAGTATCGAATGCAGCCATGGATAATGCTTCAATGTTGCTTTATGATCATTGCTTTTATAATTGGTAAAGTTACACACACTCAAAAGGGAGAAGAATTGAATCCGTGCTGCTGGGCATATCAATATTTCATATATGAGTTTTTGTCTGTGGAGTCCAACATCGGCCTCCTTTAACTCTCTCTCTCTCTCTCTTGGGCTTCCTTTCTATCTCCTCACTCACTCTCTTCTGTTCTTGAACGGAGAAAAAAAAAACATCCCTGAGCTTCACCAGCGCGTGTTTTTGTCCGTCGTTCGGAAGGTGTTAAGGGAGAAAAGAGGAGGATGGGAAGGTATAGAGGTATGTAACAATATGCCAAGTAATTGACACAAGTTGACACGGAAAGGCGTGGCTACACCACCCTTGCAGGTAGAGTAGGCGTTTCGTCAATTATCGTAAACAACTTCTCCTAGATGATAAACATGACAGCAATTATTGTAGGAAAGGTGAAACGAAATTTTAGCCGCTAGTCATGCTCCTAACTCTCATCTCAAGCCGTGTACACACACTCACTTTCCTCTCTTTCGTCTTCGCCTCTTTCTCTGTCTCTCTGTCTCTCTCTCTCTCTCTCTTTCGTCTTCGTCGCTTTCTCTCTCTCTCTCTCTCTCTCTCTCTCTCTCTCTCTCTTTCGTCTTCGTCTCTCTCTCTTACTCACTCTCGTTTCCTTTACCAGTTCCCCCCGAGTCTTCCCTTGCTGTGTAACTCCCAAAGTGAACATGACGTTTACTATACGAAGGAACTCACCAAGTGCAAAAGGAAGCCCAAACAACTCTCCTGTTGATCGCCTCAGTCCCTTTTTATTTCAATTTTTTTAATGGCTCAAACGCCTCGTTTTTTTCTCTTTCATATGACGTACCCAGAGCATTTAAGGCTACCAAATCAAAGTCACATTTTTAATTGTTTCTACATTCTTTTAATCTGTCGTATTCCCAAAAAAAAGGATACTATAAACCTAGCAATCCTTAAGACAGACTTTTCAGTTAACTTAAATAGCATTTGAATATATTTCATATCGAGAGTGAAACACATAATTTGATCATCTCCACGCGACCCTTTTACACAAATTGCTCATCTCCCTTCCGCGCAAAGAGGAAAGCTGATGAGAAGCAGGATGGAGATGATCAAATTATGTACTTCACCCTCAATATGTACATAAATATCTCATTTATACATATAATGCTGTATAATGCATATATAAATAATTAAATATGCATAAAATAATTATTATATAATACATACATAAAAAGAATTAATAAAGTTTTTCCTTAATTTTCGACCAGAGCAAGAATTTTGAAAATTTAGTAATTAGTTGAGATTGCTCGCAGATTGTACAAAGCGATTAGGTTGTGGAAGACCAATGGGTGAGGTAGGGAGAAGTCAAGGGCAGAATGGCGGGAGTGAGTTGCATTGAGTGTATGTCAACATGTCAACGGTATATGTATAAGTTTGGTGGTGATTGACTGGCCTCTACTGTTCTGGTTGTAATAATCACGGAGAACTTGCCTGTACAACAATGCCCAAAATCATGTATATGAACTCGTTTGCATCCCATGGTACTAATGACACTGGGGATTGAGATTGGATGCTATGGATGAGTCGTGAGCTGAGTTGTCAGGGAGAGATGAAGAAACTGTCAGTACTTACATGCGTTTATAGATGAGAACCAATGTTTGATCCACATGGACATTTGAAGTGGCTGTCAAAACTGTGGAAGTAGTAGATCCTTGTCTGTGAGATTTGAAGGCATTTCAAATCTTTATTTTGACCAACGTTATACATTTTCTGAAGCATCTTCTTATATTTGGTAATGTGTATAAACAGTACACAAATAGATACCGGTAGCCAGTCAATATTTTGAGGTTATCTCCCTTTAATATCTGTTGTTTCAAAAAAAAAAAATTATCAACTTACTATTCATTTTTTTATCATTGCAACGCGTAGGAGAGAAATCCATAAAAAGTTGTAATGAAAAAGGAATTTGTAACGTTTAACTCTTCATTTACGAAAAAAACGTTTAGGCAAACTGATGTCAAAAAAGATAGAGAGAGAGAGAAAGAAAGGGAAAGATGATTATAATATTTTTTTCCCGCTCTTATTCATTATTCCTTGTACAGTATTCCTTTGACAGGCTCTTGGAGATCTCTTTATGTACTTGATGGGCCTAGAAAAAAAATCAAATTGTGGCCTTTGATTTCTGATTTTTTTTAAAGATCAAAAGGTATCCTTCGTAATAAAGTTTAGGTGGAAGTTGACCTTAAAAATATTTGAGGGGGAAGCGATGACATTAGGGAAAGAATCTGTGAAAGTGAGACCGAGAGAGACCGTAAACGAAAGGGAGAGAGAGAAAGAGAGGGAAAAGAAATAGTATGGCGAAGGGTAATTGAAAGGGGCTCAAAAATCATTGCTCCTGACTACGGGATACCGCTGATAGGAAAGGCTGGTGAATAATTTATTTTCCTAAAAGGTCCCTATCCACTATACTTCTTTTTACCTCTCTTCCTCCCGTGATGATGCTACTTTCCCTCCCGCTTCTTACCTTCTCCCAGTACAATCCCCGAACCAAATGTATAAGCATATTTGTTTTTGTTTCCTATACTTTCCCTCCTTTGTTTCCCTCTGGTCGTTGAAGCCGTGTAAATGAGCCCGAATGTCAAGCAAGTGTTAGTGTTGTAGGTAGAAAGGATTTAGAGAGAAAAAAAGGGGGAAAGCGGAGAAAATCCTTGGAGGGGGAGGAGGAGTAAAGGTAATGTTGTGGAGTCAAAACAAAAAAAAAACATTTGAGGGAAAGAAGTAGCGGGAGCGACCTTACATTTGATCCTGATAAAAAAAATAGAGGCAGAGAAAGCAAAGATTTTATTTTGGGATATACTATAAACCTTTGTAGGTACAGGGGGGTTAGGCAAGAGAGGGATGATGAGGAGGACGAATAAGAAGGGAAAATAGGAGGCGTAGGAAGGAAAGAGGAGAAGATGGCAAAGAGCGATTTTTGAGAATGGAGGCATGCATGAATAAAAGATAGTTGGAACGTGTGGTAGGAGTCATTCCACAGCCTGTAATGACCGCTCTTCTCCCGTGATGTAGCCCATGGAACACGTGTGCGAACAACTGTATAGATGCAACGACTTATTATACTGTAGAATTGTCTGGAACGGGATTGAATTTGAATCTTGAACCGTATCATTACACACTGTGCTCATAATACAGCATCCCATGTCTTTTCTAGAGGAAGAAGAGATTCTTCTTTTACTTCTTCTCTTTCTCTCTCTTCCCCTCTCTCTCTCTCCTTCTCTCACTTTCTCTGTGTCTATCACTTTTTCTCTCTGTTTCCCTCACTTTCTCTGTATCTCTCACTTTTTCTCTCGGTTTCTCTCACTTTCTGTCTTTTTCTTTCTCTTTCTCCCTTGCTTTCTCTATCTTTCTCTCCGTTCCTCTGTTTCTGTCACTTGCTCCCTATTTTTATCCCTCTTTCTTTTCCTTTCTCTCTTTCGTTCACTTGCTTCCTATTTTTATCTCTCTTTTTTTCTCTTTCCAGCTCATTTTTCTCCTTATCGTTCTTTCTTTCCATGACTCTATTCCCCTCTCTATCTCTCTGCTTTCTCTCGCTATCGCTCTCTATTTCTCTCTCTTTCTTTCTTACTTTCTCTTTCTTTGCCTTTCTCTCTCTCTCTTTTATTTGCTTTATCTATTTCTTTCTCTTTCTTTGTCTCTCGTCCTTTGTCTTTCTCTTTCTTTGACTCTTTTCCTTTGTCTTTCTTTCTCTCTCTTCCTTTGTCTTTGTCTTTCTTGGTCTCTCTTCCTTTGTCTTTGTCTTTCTTGGTCTCTCTTCCTTTGTCTTTGTCTTTCTTGGTCTCTCTTCCTTTCTCTCTCTTCCTTTGTCTTTCTCTTTCTTTGTCTCTCTTCCTTTGTCTTTGTCTTTCTTTGTCTCTGTTCCTTTGTCTCTCTTCCTTCTTCTTTCTCTTTCTTTGTCTCTCTTCCTTTCTCTTTCTTTCGCTTTCTCTATTTCTTTCTCTTTCTTTGTCTCCGTTCCTTTGTCTTTCTCTCTATCTGTCTTTCGCCTTTTGCTTTCTCTCTCTTTCTTTCGCTTTCGCTGGTTTTTTGTTTCTCTCTCTTGCTTGCTCCGCTCTTTCATTCTCTTTCCCGGTCTTTCTCTGTATATATCTCTCTTTCTCTCTGTATCACTTTCTGTTTCTCGCTGTGTCCCTCTTTTTTATAGCCTTCTGTCTCTATCGCTCTCTGTTTCTTTTTCCATCTCTCTTGTTTTCTCTTTCGCTCCCTAAAACTGAGGACGAAACTATTTACCTTGCCATCATGGCATAGGCATTACAAAAGATCCAAGGGGAGGGAGAGAAGAGGAAGCCGCCGTGCTCACAAACTTTTTTTTTCTTGTATACAAAAATCCTTTTACACGCTGATAGAGACACTGATACGGTCCGTGTGTGGGTGCCCCCAAAGAAAAACTTGTTTTTGAGGGGTAGTAGGAGTAGCAATAGTGGAGAAAACTTTCTTCCGTAATAATCCTTGTGTATATATACACACACATATATATGTATCTATACATATATATATACATGTATGTATCTATGTGTGCGTAAGGTGGACGGTACGGCGTGAAATAAGGGGTAAAAACGTGGTTTCCTTTTCAACCTTTTATTTGTTTTTATTTGTTTCTTTTCACATGTTTTTCTCTACTATTCTCCCTTCTGTCTGTTTCTGGATACTATAGTACATTTCCCTTTTTCTTCAAAGAGTTTCCCTCCAAAGCTTTCTCTCCCCGTTTTGGTTTTTTAACTCCCATAACTCCTATGTAATTTGTTGGGTTGTGTATTTAAATGTAATGAGTATAAATTGAGACAAATAGTAATGATAATAATATACTTGGGAATGTTTCTTTTGTATCCCCGACTCTCTCTCCTTCATTGGCGTCATATTTTTCTGCCACAATCTTTCCCTCACCGGTAAGGTCAAGGTTGTTCATTCAGAAAAGCAGGTGTAATTACTAGTGTCCCGACTGAGTCATAATGATGGGCTGAGGGTGGCTTTTATGCTCGCGGGAAAGTACCAATTAGTCGTTTCGGTGTGTTCAAAAAATCTTTAGTTCTATACTTTTAATGCGGGGAAGATAATCAAAAATTATTGTGTGGGGAATAAAATAGGAGATTAGTTTGCAGATCACATTTTAATTTTTTTAAAATACGACTTCTATCCCTTAAGATTGAAGCTTTTCTGCATAAAATCCTTTCATATTTCAGCTTATTGTTAGTTTCCAGAATTTTTATGGGAGTAATTGGATGTTGCTGGTAAATTTTGTTTGGATGTGGCTGACTTTGGTGCAGTAAATAATGTTGATACGCTGGTGGTATGCTTAAGAGACGGAAAGGAATATATCTTCCATGTCATTTCTCTTTCTGTCTCTCCCACTTTCTGCCTCTCTTCCTCCCTTTTTTCTCTCTCTGTCACCCCTTTAAAGATCCGAGTCAGAGTGAATAACTTCATTCATTACCGTCATATACGCCACAAAATTAAGTCCTGCTCACATCCCCTACCCAGCATCCTTCCCAACACGGGGATTGTGGTAGGGAACGTGAGGGGAAGACGTGGGAGATGAAGATGGAGAGAGTATAAAGTAGTAAGAAGGGAGAGAGAGAGAGAGAAAAAAAAAGGGAGATGAGATAATATATTTTCTGGTTGGGGAGCATCAGTATGCAAAGTGTCATTTTTTACTCCTGACACTGAGTAACAGATAAGGGTATTTATTTGAACTACTGCTGTGCTCTCATATTCAATTAGTACACTCAAAGTAATTATTCATTCTGGGAGCTCTCCCTCCCTCCCTCTCAATCTACACATGTATATAATGTAATACTTTCCCTTTGGTGGTGGTAAAATGTTTAATGGTCCTACGCACGACACATATATACATACATATATTCGTAGACGTGATTCTCTCCCGCACAGTGAAGAGGAAACGAGCGTGGAAGGGGAAAAGGTTCTTTTATTGTATGCGTAACCTTTTTTTATTATTAAACATTTTTATTTAGCAGTGACTGAGAGTTGAAATGCTCACGGCAGAGAGCAAACGAGAGAGAGAGAGAGAGAAACAGAGAAAGAAGTCGGCAGGAGAAGAAGGGTCAGAAGAAGTAGTCTGCTGCTCCTTCACGTAATGAAAATGAGCTCACAAAAGCAATCTCATTAACATGGAGTGACGGGGAAAAATTGAATTTCTGTTCTTTGGCATGAAGGAGGGGGAGGAATATAAGAAGAAAAAGAACAAGAGAGAGAGAGAGAGCGTCCATATAATTTTATCATTGGTACTTCCCAGGTGTTACATACCTACTTTTACCACGAATATGAGGAAGGGATTCAAGGAGGAAAGGGAGAGAGGAAAGGGAGAGAGGAAAAGGGAGAGAAAGTTGGAATGGGAGGGAAATCAAAGGAAATATTAAAGGGCGAGATGGGGAGAGAACTGTTAAGAAGGCAAAGGAGACAAAAAGGAGAGCGGAGATTGAAGGAGGAACCATGCATATTTTGGTGCTTCTGAAGGACCTTTCGTGTAGTAGTAGTAATGAATTCATCAAGGAGCCACTCCTTGTCTTACCCATCAGTCAGTCTTTGTACTAAAAACTAAACTGCCTTATATATTTTTTTAGGCACTCTGTACCCGGCTTTTGTGTTTCCACTGACGTTTTGAATTTTCATTTTGAAATGTACACGCTTTCCTTGCATGTATAACACGGTCGTTGAAACACTGGGGATTTGTAGAAGAACAGAGGGAACATGTGTAATATGCTCTTAAATGTTCTTGCTCTTTTTTAAGCTGTATTCTCTCTCTCTTTATCTCTCTCCTTCTCTCTCTTTCTCTCTCTTGCCCATACGTTTTGTTACAAGCCAAAGCGATGATTTCAAAGGAATGACTCCCAAGCCATTATTACTTCTACCACTGTCTCACTAATCAAGTGAATAAATAGACGGACACCTTTCACTAGCACAAACGCCCGTATTGTCTGCTTGAAAAGGATTCCTTTTGAACCCATTTATTTGAAACATTACATTGTACCTATTAGTACTGGGCTCCTTTGAGAGAGGAGCGGCTGGCCACAAAAATAGGTAGAAGGACCACAGCAGCCGCGAAACATTTGTGCTGGGGAAGCAAATAAAAATTATTGCCACAACTTTTTTCGACGAAATTTATGTAAGTACTACGTGTGGGAAAGGGGTTGGGCTTGATTTAAGGAGAAAGATGAAAAGAGAGAGAAAGGGGGAGGAAACCCAACTTTTACTCTTGAACACTGCGGTCAGTGTGGCATGGCGAAGGAAAAGCCTCTCGCTCGCTTTCTCTCTCTCTCTCACTCTCCCTCTCTTTCTCTCGCACTCACTGAAGAGAAACGTGGTTGGTTTTGGTATGCGAGGGAAAACAAAAAGAAGGTTTGACAGCTTTCAGATTCTGTCATCATTGACTTTCTTGCACGTTCTTTTCCAGCAACTGCTTTTTCTCTCGCAGCGGTTCTTAATGGTCTATTTGGGGGTGGTGGGGGAGGGGTAGGAGAAGACGGACTCTGTTTAATAATAATGTGAGGGTCTTCCAATAGTTATAACATGGACTCATGGGAAGGGTTTCCTCCCTTTGTCTATCGCCCTTCCCCCCCCCATCCTCTCCCTTTGTACGTCTGGGGGCACAGGCATTCATCAGTGGAAGATTATGGAAAAACCTTCTACCCCTCCCCCCACCTTCCTTTCTTCTCTATTCCACTTTTAAAAAAAAGAAAGAAAGAAAGAGGAAAGAAAGGAAATTATACCACACTCTCCTACAGAGATGGTGGACCTGGGGGGAAACTAAAGCTCTCTTCTTCTTTTTCTCTGGGCAAACAAATTGATTCTGACTACCTTTTTTTTATTCTCTTTCTCTACTGCCGTGAATTACATTTCAATTGCTGGGGAATATTCTATCCATTTGGTGGTTGGAGTATTTCTTCCTTTTACTTTAATGTCGGAGGAGGAAGAAGAAGAGGGAAGCTTATAAGTGGAGGGAATTACTGTGAGTATAAAAAAAAATAAAAGAGGGGATGGATGGGGGAAAAGAAGGGAAGGGTGGAAAGAGATGGAGAGAGATGAGGAGGAGAAAGAGTGAGAAGGATGGCCATAAAGGCAGAAAGTAAAAGGAATTTGGAGGCTGGGCTGGGGAAAGGGGAGAATGTACGATTTCTCCTCCTGTACTATACAGACAGAGAAAGACTGGCAGGGAAAAATTGAACAAAAAAAAATGGGGACGGAGATGAAAAAAAAAAGAAATTGTAAAAATATTGGCTTAGTCCACAAGAATTACAGCATACACATTGCGTCATATAATGCAATCATAACAAGTTATACTGTGTAAAGATAAAATAGGAAATGACGATGGGGAGCGAGAGAAAGAGAGATATAGAAAGACAGAAAGGGAGAGAGAGAGAGAGAGAAAGAGGTGCCAAAAGATTCTAAATGAAAAGCATAGAAAAAAAGGATTGAAGGCCGGAAAGTTTTTTTTCTTTCCCTCACTCTCTCTCTCTCTCTCTCTCTCTCACTCATATGGAGAGATACACTCTTTGATAAATTCTTGCACGTAAAATGACAGTGAGAGAAAAAAAAAGAAAATTTGATGTATGTATTTCGGTCTCTTTTTTCCCCAAGTCTTATCTTTTTCACATATGATGATGATGACGACGATGTGAGTAGTAGGAATGGTAGACAAGTATTTTATAAAGTTTTCATGAATGAATGCCGCTAGAAATAGAGAGGGAGAAAGAAAACTTGTATGGTAAATTGACTACGTGTTTAATCCGTTTCTCGGAGAGAGAGGGAGAAAGAGAGAGAGAGAGAAAGAGATATTTAAAGCTGGTAAAACTGTAAATGTTCCGCTCCCCTTATCTTGGAAGTAAGAGAGAGATAAGGAAACGTAGTGAAAACCGGAAAGTAAAATAACCATTTGGAATTACTTGTGCTTATAGTTTTTATGTTATTATATCGAAAGGAAGAAAGACACACACAAACACACATGATCACATTTCACAAGGGTATAAGTGAGTTCCAAATGATGGAAGTAATGGTAGGAGTGGCAAAAATAGCAAGTATGTACTCCATTCCCATCCAACCCGAGTGTTTTCAGTCAACTCCCCAAAGCTTGACTGTCGATTTCCATGAATGTAATGGCTGTAGAAATCTTTAGAAAATCACTGGTTATGTTCTTGAAACGGGGAAAGTTTTTATGTTTTACAATGCATTAGGATTTGATTTTATGGCATTTAGCTCCTTTTCGCAACTGATAAAAAAAAAGGACCAAATGGTTGGCCAAAAATAAAATAATACAACTTTACCACTTCTCCCAATCTCAGTGTCTTATTCCTCCTTTGCTTCACGTGCGCTTTTCTCTCTCTCTCTCTCAATTGTCTTTCTCTTACATGTATATATTTTATTTGTTTGTGCCACCCAATTTCCTTCGTTGTGTATATTTCTTTATTTTCCTGTTATTCTCAACACTTTCAAGTATAAGAGGCTCTTGGAAATAACTATCTGAATGTATTCTTTCCGATACATATTGGTTTCCTTGATTTTTCATTCTCTCATTCTATCCCTTACCAAAATAATGATTTGAGACTTAATCCATTTAATATTTCCTTCAGTACAACAGCACACATTTTGTGATGGACAATGCAAAGTATTTTTGGGGAAATTGTACATTTTGCCGTTATTTATAATTTCTATGGATTATAATTATTATTATTGAGGTAGTTGGGATCAATTAATTATTTGGATTTTTTAAATAAAAATTAAATCCTTGCTTTTTAAGTTATCCTCCATCCTCTAGGTGCATATTTAATTACTTGGCGATTCCATATTTTTCCCGTGTAAAAAACCGTTTCAGTTAAAATTGGTTACTCCCAGTCCTTCAATAAAATGTACGACGACAGGGAAATGTTGCCAGTGATTGGCAAAAGAAGCGCATTACAAATCGGTAATAATAACCAAAAGCAGCTGTTGTCACACTTTAGTAATAAATGCAAAAATCGTAACAACCATGTGCCTAATTTTGTAAAACAAAGGACTTGTATATTGCTTGTGTACAAACAGCCATGAAAGAAAGCGTTGTTGTTCAGCTAGATTATTTCGTGTTTTCTAAATGACTTGTTGGGGGAAGATGTTTTTCTGTGTTCTCCTCCAATCTGCGATGCTCTCCTTTGTTTCTGTAAAGTGTTGAAGAAATGGGGGAAGAGCGATTAGCTGGTAGATTTGGGAGGGGTGCAGATGTTAGCACTCGTGTGTGCTCTCATTATGTCTGTTGTTGTCGTTGTTCAATGATTAGACACGCCGGGAAAGATCAGCAAAAGAATGAGTAAGTCAAAGAGAAAGTGAGAGAGATATTTAACAGATTTCCCCCGGGTGGTGAGGTTGGAATAAAATCCATGAACCATCTCCCACGTCTTTCACATCTCTTTGTATCCTTTTACTGTTTTACTCCCTCTAACAAAGTGTCACCAGATATATAAGCTGTGCGACGCTGAAATTTTTCTCACATGATTGTCAAGTTTAAACGGGAGAAAAGCGAGAGGGAGAGGGAAAAGAAGAGAAAAGGGAAGGCAAAGAAATAAAGGGAGAGGAAAAAATAGAGAAAAAGGAAAGCAACGAAAGAAGTAGAGAGAGAGGAAAAAGAGTTTTTTGTTTGCATTTATTCTCGTTCTTTTATCTCTCTTTTGCTCGGTCTCTCTTGCCTCTTCCTCGTAGAAGAACCCTTTGGTATGTTTCAAAAACATAAAAATTTTGAAATTCGTCTCTCCGTCTATGGGTCGAACTGGTCCAATTACACATTTGCGGATTCCTCTGAGTGGTGAATGTATGAAAAAAATTCAGCGTCGAACGGCTTGCTCGCTGGGTGTCCCTTGTATTGTTAGTCATTTCACAGACTGGGAGAGTACTTGTTGTGGCATAATAAAAACAATTTCCACGGCAAGACGAGTGAAATACATTGACTGAGGGGTGATGACGAGAAGGAATGACAAAGGGTTGGTGTAAACTATTTCAAACCCAGACTATTTTTTCCGGTCATATGTATACGTCGGGTAATAAGAGGAAGGATGAGATATTGACGGAATTTTTTCAAATGTGTAAGGAATATTTGGGAGTGAAACACGCTAAGTTAGTCGAGAAAAGAAAAAATATTACTTCAAAGTGAGACTGGAAATAATCATAAAAAACATTGCCTGTACAAAATTGCATAGCCTGCAAGATTTAAAAAAAAAAGAGACCTGGTGAAGTCTGGGAAGGAGAGAGTCTCTCTGTATGTCTTACATGGAATCAATAAACTATCTATTTGTATTCCGTTTCACCCGCATGATCATGATTGGCTCTTGTGTCCATTGAGAATTTATATTAATGAATCTCTTGTTGTTCTTCTTCTCATCTTCTTTGCCGTTAATATTTACCCCCCTTTCACTTGTGAATACATAAGTCCTGGCTCCAGTCTCACATTTTCTTCAGATGAATACCCAGCAGGGAGTATATTTACATGATTAAATAATCATAATATTTACCAGGAACAAAAAAAAAGTTCTTTGGTGTTGGGAGTAAGTGAAAGAGAAAGAGAGAAAAAAAAAGAAAATGAATATCATAAGTGTTTCCATGTATCTAATGTATATTTGTATGTTCCCGTTCAGTTTCTTTTTTTTTTTTTAGTTTTATGGTGTAAGATACGCCAAGTTAAAATTCTTTTGGGTTCCATATCATTTTATCTCCATTCTTAACCCTTACAAATTATTGTGACGTAATCATTTCCCAAGGACCGTTGGCCGGTCCTTAAGTGTTTGTAATTGTGGGACCGAAATATTACCATCTTTTTTCTTCTTCATTCCTCTTTAATAAAGGGTAGAATATTTTCCCTTTATTATACCTATACTACTTGCTTATATGACTGGCTTATATATGAGCATATGTATCCATACTATTACCGTCATATTGTTGCTGTGAGAAATATTTTGTATTTATTTCCTTTAAATACTGTGAGGAAAGCCCATTAAGTGATTTTATTGATATCACTGTAGAAAACAAAGTCGTAAATAGTAGAAGCTTAATAACTTTAATCCACTACATTTTACCCAAATTACTCCACGGCCAACAGTGTTTCTGGAACGCTGGAACCCTTCCATTATGAACCGCCTTCTTTCCCGGACTTTTGAGGTTGGCCATGTTATGTGTATAAAAAGGGGATTTTTCCCGGAAGGATTTTTAACCCCCCCCCAAAAAAAAAAGTACATGCAGTATAGAGTTGGAGGAGAGCGGAAGTGCATCCTGCAAGAAAAGGAGGGAGAATACATAAATATTCCCTCCAACATTTATATATTATATATAGAGAGATGCTATATGAGGAAAGGGAGAAAAAAAACGGAAGATGTGTTCCTCTTTGGACTTTTGTGAAGAGTGTGCAATAGTATGTAGTGTATATACATATGTCTGCGTGTATTTTATTTGTGTTGGTAAGAGATACTTTCCCCAAGTACAAGTGGCCGAGGGTGCTTGACCTTGACCAATTTTTCAAGTACTGGACGCACTTACCCACATATCTTTCTCCGAATTTTAGGAAACCCAGGAAGAGAGAGAGAGAGAAAGAGGAAGATTCTTGAAAAGAGTTGTATAAAAATACTACTACTTTTTTTTTTCATCTTTCCCCCTATCACATGGCCGAACTTGTTCAACCATCCACAAGGACTTCCTCAAAAACCCGCTCTTTTTTTCTCCCGTGACAACACATTACCCCTTTAAACATCTTCCCCCTGCACCGTACATGTTTTTTTAACTTTTACCAACAAATACCAACGTTTTGTTTTTGTAAATAAGGAGAAGAAAAAAAAATCCAATGCCAGACGAACCATGCAATTATATCTTTTTATTGTGATTAATAAATAATTAACCTCTAATTACCCCCACTGGTAATAATTACCTCCCCGCAGTAGAAAATTGAGGTCCAGCGTCCCAGTCATGGGGATACAATTGGGGATGAGTACGTGGTTGTGCCGTCCCTAGTAGTTTTTGTCTCCTCCTCGCACTTTATAATTACTATTACACAAGAGTGTCTGGGAATACTGGGACCAACTCCTTTTTTTTCTACTAAATATACAAGATAATAATATGGAAAAAATAGTAAAAAAAAAATATAGAATTTACTGCTTTAATAAAACAGAAGAAGGAACAGGTTTGAGATTCCCATAAGCCCAAAGAGTCTCTCTCTCTCTTTGGTGTGTATTCCTCCCCCCCCACCTTCATCCCTTTCAATGGGGATGATGTGTGAAGGAAAATATGTAATAGGGATGATAAAAGGAGTGAGAGAAAAAGGGAGAGAGAGTGCAATAAAATTCAGTTTTGGTCGTTTCACTTCATTTTGGGAGAGAGAAAGAATGAGAGAGGGAGAGAGAGAAAAAAAAGCACATCATCACCCGTTCTGCTCTCCTTGTAGTGTATGCACTTGCACATGGCCATATGCATATACCTCCTTTTTACCTGTATTTGTAGGACCTGCCCGTGTGGTTTATAAAAAGTCATTGTTCCGCCGAGAGGTGAGTAGTTATATAAGTAGGGAGGGGAAGGCTATGAATGGTTTATACGTATACTATATACGTATGTATACTGTATTGTATCCATACCCACATGTATACATATGTACACAGAGCCAAGGAGGGACACTAAAAAAGCATGGGGAGTGTTTAATAGGAGTTGAGAGCAGACGATTGAAATTGAATGTCTGGGAAGGTCCAGATGACGATGGAGGTAAATTAATGACTAATGACAAAGAGTTGAAAGAGCGAAGACAGGTAATTTGGCAAGTCTCCTGACTCCCTACCACTGTATAATTAACGTCTCACAAGAAGTTCTTCTCTTTTTCTGTAATGAACTGACTGCATAGAGGAGAGCAACAACACAGACAGAGCCACACTTTAATACAACTCCTTCTTTCCCCCGTACAGGGCAGCCCCCCCCAAAAAAAAGAATGGAGAGGGAATGGAGAGAGAGTCGGCTTCGGCGTGATTTCAGAAATGATGAAGGACATCAATTTATTACAACATTTCAGAGTCCAAGAATCAAAAAAGACAATTATGGACCGCTTCTCTGTAATTTCCTCTTCATTTTCCTTAACCAGGAGGGAGAGAGAGGGAGAGGGAGGGCGGGAAAGAGAGCATTGGCTATACTAGAAATGTAGAAAAAAAATTCATGTGAACCACTCAGATTATCCTGTTCACATTGACTCAGTTTTCTTCGGTGTTCCTTTTCACCTCCATTTTATATGGTCCAGGTTTCTCTCTCTCTCTCTCTTTCTCGAGTATGTGCACCAGAAAAAAGGACGAGACTCTGGGAGTTAACGATTAAGTATGATTATTTGAGGAACACGTAAAAAAAGTGTGGTTAGTAGTGCATGCAGTGATGACCGTTGTATTTATATTTAACATGAATATAAATGGAATTTACTTATAGACGTAGGAGTAGGAAGAAAAATTTCCGGCGGAATTTTTTTTCAAGATTCCGTGGCTCTTTGGGATCTAGTTCATGTATTAAATGGGGAAGGTTTGTTGTGTACTGTCTACAACTATTCCTTCCCGTACTAGTTTACATGGCGGTCGTTTGAATGGATTCTTTCGTAATGACAAGCATGTCCACCGCCTATATTTACATAGTAGGGAATAAAGTACTTTTTTCATCCAAAAAAAAAAAAAATCATCGCCCTCCGCAGGAAAGGTGCCAGATGTGGTGTATTATTCCCCATGTACGCACTTACCGTGTATCTTATCATGTCAATTGTAAATAGAAAATAATGGTGATGTGCTTTTATATTCATTTTTTTTTGGAGGCTCTATTAAAAGAGTACATTTAATCATGGTTAGCTTCTGAGTAAACAAATTCCTCATTACTGAAGCTAGGTCGGGCTAATCATATTCATTGGCTTCCCTTTTTCTATGGACCATTTTCATCTTCTGCCTTGACCCTCTTGTTCCTCATCATCTTGATATCTTCTTTTTGTCTATTCACGCCCTCTCGTTTTGTCCTTTTACTTCCTCTCTTTCCCCCTTTGTCTCCCTCTTTGCCGATCTTTCTCCATAGAACTTTCTTCCCCATTTGGCCACGGATTTCTTGCTCTTTCCCGCTTCCCTTACTTATCTGGCCATCCCTCTGTCTTTCCATTACTTCCTTTCACTTGTTTGCCTCCATTCATCCCCTCTCTCTCCCTTCCTCTCTCTCTCTCTCTCTTTCTCCCTCTGTTGCTACCTCTTTCCTCTTCCCATCGCCGTCACCTCCTCCCCCAAAAAGAAGTAATGAAGTTACATGAAGGAGCGTGGAAGTATGTACATGTAAATTTTATGGAAATTTATGCAAGTGGATGAGGACAAGCGTGAGGAAAAATGGGAAGATTGGTGAACCTCACATACCTATAACCATACATTATGGCCTGGGAGAGTTTTTTTTCTTTTTTAGATCCCCTCGGTTAAGGGTTTGGAAGTAGCTGGAGTAAAAATAATATGGTGTGTGTGCATGCACAAGTGTATATCTATAGATATGTAGGTATACGCATTGCCAATCGTCAATGCATATGCAACAACCATAATACGGGGGGAAAGAAGGAGCCGAGGAGGAGGGAAAAATCGAGTGCGATATGTGGTTTTAATACCAAAGGCTTTATTATTACTGAGACTATACCGCTTCCAGGACAGGCATTCTTCTAAACAACGGAGAAAGTATATACTTTGTTATTTAAGGACGGATTTATGCCGTGTGAACAATCTACATACTCTCTCTCTCTCCGGCTTCTCTCCAACATTTTTACCCCCTTATTATTATTACTATTACTGGCGAATAAGTACGTACACGCCATCTCAAGGAAGGGAGAGCCCGAGAGGGACGGGAAGAGGAAAGTAAAGGGGAAGAATGAGGGAGTAACTTGGCACATTGGAGGAAGAAAGAGAGAGAGAAAGGAAGGCATAGAGAGAGAGTGCGAGAAAGAGAGAGAGAGGGAAAGAGGAAACAGCGGGAGAGACAAAGGCGGAAAGAGAAACAGAGAGAGAAAGGGGAGACAGAGAAAGAGGGAGAGGGAGGGAGAGAGATAAACGGGGGGAAGGAGAGAGAGATATAAAAAGGGAGAGGGAAAGAGAGGTAAAAATGGAGAGGGAGAGATAAAAATGGAGAGAGACAGATGGAGAAATAGGCAGAGGAAGAGAAAGAGGAAAAGGGAGAAAAAAAGTGAGAGAGAAAGAGAGAGAAAGAAAAGAGAGAGAAAAAGAGGGAGAGAGATAGAGAGAGAGAGAGAAGAGGGATAGAGAGAAGGGTAGAAAAGCGGACTCTCTCAGATTATAGTAGTGTGTAGACAAGTAAGCTCTAGGCTGGTTCATTGATTTATTGCTAAGCCTCCGCCTTCGTTTCCGCCGACGCTCTCGTTGTAGACGAAAGCTATTAGTTTTAGCAAAGTTACACACACAGAGTCACTCATTAGCGCTGTCCCGTTGAGTGGATTTATCCACCCAGTCCCGCCTGAGACGATGCCAAAACCAATGGACGTCTTTGTTTTGTGCTTCGCCGCAGAGCAATTAAAACACGAGCTTGTACAAGCCTTTTTAATTAATGGGGAGGCGAGAAAGGGAGAGACGGAGCATTGGTACTGGTCGACGATTTTGCACACGAGTCCCTCTCTCATCCGCACTCTCTGCTTGCTTCTGTTTGTTTTTTTTCCTTCACTCTCTCTCTCTTTCTCTCTCTCTCTCTCTCTCCGTCGTTGATTTCCACATTGCCAGTTACATTACAAGCCTGTCCAGTAACTCACACATTCATCAGCTCTCTCCTCAAATCCCATACTGGCCTATGGTGGTAGCAGGGAGTTTCTCATTTCTTCCCCGCTGCTCCAGCCTTATTCATTCATTTGATACGGGGGAAGGCGATGGAGTTATTATACTATGATTATAATAGTTGATGGCGTCTCCTTTTTGGATGCAAAAGGGGGGAAAACAATATAACACTCCCGCTCGAACGCGCGCTCTCTCTCACCCCTTTCCATTTTGTGGCTTTACGTTTATGCTCTCCTTTATGGATGTCGGTGAATACATTTGTTTTTTTATAATTTTTTTTTCCTTGGCATTAGTTTTTTTTACACTTTTTTTTTATACTGATGATTATTTAAAAAGTTATTGTTGGGGAAAATATTTTAATTTATTGATTGCATAGTAAATGAGAGGAAGAATGAGAAGGAAGCCGATTTGGTTTTTTTAAGAATGATTTTTTTTTCTACTTGAAATTGAGATTTTATGTTGAGGGAATTTCTTTGTTTACTCCTCCAATTTTATGTTAAAATACCATTTGCTGGACTTTACTTGGACATGGAGGGACTATGGAAATAGGTTTTTTTTGTTGGTTCTTTCTCTCTCAATTTTTTTTTTGTATCCATATACTACGTAAGTTTTTTCCCTGGCAGGGATGGTGGTAAGAAGCGGATGTCTTGAGACATGGAATTACATAATAAATAGGAGTGATGGCTTCTCCTATATTTGTGCTAGTTATTATTTATGAGAGAACTAAATGTTTATTCATGGATGGCCATTTCGGTTCCCCAAGTGAACTTGATGATGTTATCTAAAATATGGGGCGATGAGGTCTTCTTCTTTTTTCTTCTCTTCCTCTTTCTCCTCCTCCTCCTCATCGTCGTCCTCCTTCCCTTCCTTCTTCTTTCCCTTCTTGTTGTGCGTCCTCCGTATAATAAAATCGTTAAGATTTATACGTACACTTAAAAGGTTTTTTTTTTCCTCTGAGGAAGAGGGAGGATGCGGGGGAATGTTGATGATTGAAGACCGATTTTATTCCTCACGTAGTCCTTCCATACCATCCTCCTTTTTTTCCCCCTCCAGACGTTTTTTTTCTTAATGTTCCAATATGAAGATGTTGAAGACGTGTGGAAAGAGCGAGTAGTAGCAAGCATAAAATATGAGCAATCAGTCAATATCAATTTGGATAACTTAATCAAAGTGAATTCATACTATTAGTATTCTGAAGAAAATGTTGAGTTATGCTCTAAAAGTGGAGGTAAAAGAGGGAAAAATTCTTTTGGGGGGAGGGGAAGAGGTAAAAAATGGGGGATTCTTATACTAGAGAGAGTGAGGGGGGAGGGGTACAAAAGAATTTACAAGCCAAAAGGATGGATTGAAAATGGATTATTCTCCTGCCCATTAGTATATAGATGCATGGAGTTCCTTGTGTTATACCTTTTTAATGGTGCAAAGAGACAAGTCAAATGACGTTAAAGAGACAGACAGAAAGAGATGGCGAAGGAGGAAATAATATTATATAATACTAATGCCTTTATATGTGTATGTATATGTCTGTATATGACTGAAAGGGAGAAAGAGAGCAAGAAAGGGAGAGAGAGAGCGAGAGAGAGAGAGAGAGAGAGAGAAGGTGGGCGAAGGTCTTGTGTTGTGATTGTGATGACTCAATCAAAATGTGTAATGATATCATTTTTCATAGCACTCGACCGCATGTCACGGGAAGCAGGTACGTCGGTGATCATGATGAGATGATGAGAAAGGAAGGAGATGGAGGCAACTCATGTGTTGATTTTTGGACGATAAAAGGGAAAAGGAAAAATTGCTGTCTGATTGTAAATGGGAAAAAGTCTAGGCAAGCAAGGAAGGCTTTGGGAATTACAGGGACCGAGAGAGAGAGAGAGCGCGGGAGGGGGAGAGGAGAGAAAGGCAGGAGCGACCGTCATGTTAGTAAGTAAAAAAGTGAACGTTGTCGAGGGAAAGAGACAGAGAGAGAGAGAGAGAGAAAGATGGACTAGAAAGTCGGAGGTATTTCTGAATTTAATGTAATGCACAGAATAGACAGGGAAGACGAAGAAGAAAGGAGGAAGAGAAGAAGTACGTAGAAGGAGTAAAGGGAAAAGAAAGAGCGAGGGTGGGAGAGAGAGAGAGAGAGAGGGAAGGGTGTGCTTTGCTGAGTAGTGTGATTCGGAATTTTCTCTTATCTGCATTCAGTTGGTGAGTAGAAAGCTATCAGAAAGAGTCTACGCAATTTTTTCTCCGTTTCCACGTTCTTTTGTCCTGTGTCGAGCATGGATGGAGTCTCTTCACTTTCACATGGGGAGAGAGAGAGAGAGAGGAAGAATTCGATTTTATGTAAATTAACCAATCCAATAGCTATACACTATTCTTTACTTTAAAGAACACACTATGATGGCAAAAGGAAGCTCAGGGAGGGAAGAAGAAGGGGAGGAGGAGGAGAGAGAACCCTGCCATCCAGAGCAAGCATTAGTTGATCGAGGAAAAGCATGCACGGGAACTTTTTAGAGTATGTGCACAGCTCAAGGGAGAGAGAGAGAAAGAGAGAGAGAGAGAGTTGAAAAAAAAGTGAGTACATATTAGAACTGGAAATAAGATGGGATTGAATGTATGCAAGCGAAAGACCCTTTCCTCTCTCTTTCTTTCTCCCTCCTTCACATACGACGGTATGCATCCTCTTTCTCTTCTTCCCCAAAAAATCTTCCTCTTCTTTTTTCCCAATCTCTCACTTTCTCTCTTTCTCTCTCCTTCTCTCTCTCTTTCTCTCTCTTTCTCTCTCC
>JAQGBT010001834.1:0-28332 GCA_034698585.1 Disparrhopalites patrizii | reverse complement strand
CTTTCGTTCTATTTTACTTTCTCATTTATCTCTCTTGTTTTATTTTACGTTCTGCTTTATCTCTTATTTTCTCTTTCGTTCTATTTTACTTATTACTTACTACTATTTTATTTTACTTATTTTACTCAATTTATTTTCTCGCTTGTTTCTCTTCCTTTCTGTCTTCCTTTACTTTTTATGCCTCTCGCCGTTTTTCGGTGCTCCTACTTTCTCTCTTCCCTTCCTTGCTCTTTCCTTTCTATGAGGTTCTATAGTACCCTTTCTCCCTCTGTTTTTACAGGATCCAACATCTGCATATAAGCACATACATATATTCGAAAATTTTCATTCTCATTTGCATCTCCACTTTCACGCTCCGTTTATTTCCCATAAATCACGTGTAATAACAAATTCTTGAGGTCTAAAAAGCTTTTGTCCCTTACGTCATTCCACTGTCAACAACCAGGAACGGGGAAATCAGGAATTAATTTGCATCATCAGGCTCCATACATTACTCCTGCGTATATGAGAAAGGAAGAGATATAGAACTCCGGAGCATTTAAAAAGCTTTTCCAGGGAAAGACCGTAGCGTCTAAAAACGTCTAGATTTCACTCGAGCTGGCTCATCCAAATGTAATTGGACACGTTTATCATGGCTGACTTAAAAAAAGGTAATCTCCCTCGATTTTCCCTCTGATTAGATACACTGCATTGAGGGTAGCACAGGGAAATCTCTCCCACTTGGCCTCTTATAACATTTCCTTCCCTCCCCATAAAAAATAAGTTCAAAGGTCGGGGGATTTTTTTGTAACCTCTGTAACAAATGCCCCTAACGATCAGTGGCAGGTTGTCTAGAAAATTAGAGGGAAGTAATCTTTTTGGGAAGATTTTGCGGGGAAATTTCCCCTTGGGACAAATCCTTTTATTACGGCTTTACCAAACCGTCAATTCCGTCTGGTTTTTTTTTTCTCCTTCATTCCCCCTAGTTCCCATCTCACACCATGCAATTGTACACCCACACCGGGTATAAATAAATTTATACCCGGGGAAATTTCCCTTCCCCGTTCCTCCCTCACGCCAAATCGTATTAAAGGAGACGAATTACCTAGAAATTGGAAAATGTCTCCCGGGGGGATGTAATAACCTTTCAAATTTAACGCGTAATAGCGGGAAATCCTGAATGAAACGGGGAAAGATCAAGCAAATAAAAATCATATAAACACACCAAGGACAAACCTTCTACAATTTGTATGGGAGGAATATTGAGAAATAAAAACGTAAATAAGGGACGCAATAAAAGACAAACATGAATCAAAAAGCGAAGCAAAAACAGCAAAGCAAAAGCAAGATGGTTAAATCTGAAGGTATAGAAAATTTAGCTATAAAACAAAACATTTAGTGCATTAAAAAGATCACAAAAACGGAGACAAATAAAGTCCATAATATAAACTATCCCAATAAAAATACAAAAAGCTCATACAATCATATAGAAAGTCATCAAAAAATGTAATAAGAGAATCTGAAAAGTTGGAAATGAAAGAGAAAGCAACTAACAACATTTATATGTATGTAGAAAATCATATATTAAAATGAGGGAAATAGCATTTGAAAATTCAGAAATAAAAACAAAAACTTTTGAAATCTACAAAAAGTAGGAGCAAAAGCAATTGAAAATTTGGATGTAACTATGTAGATATAAGAAAGGAAAAAATAAAGCAGTTTAATATTCCAAAATAAACGAAAAAGCAGTTTAATATTCCAAAATAAACGAAAAAGCAGTTTAATATTCCTAAATAAACGAAAAATCAGCCTAAAATTCCGAAAAAAACAGTCAATACATACGTCTATAGCATATAGGTATAAATAGAAGTGAAAGCAATCTAGCAATCATGATAAAGTGCAAAACCAAACAAAACAACCAAAACAAAAGAGAAATCCATCACAAATTTGGGAAGGATTGAGAAAGCACCTACAAGTTTTGCGGAGACAGGTTGAATTGTTAAAAGAAATTGTCAAATGTTGGATTCCAAACAAAACGTAATTGGTTGTAGGGGAAATAAAAACAGAAAATTAGCTTCAACTTCAACCAAAGACTTCAAAGCAAAAACCAGGGAAAGCAATCAAGAACGTTTTCTAATTGAAAATAGAGAGACAGTGGGCAGCTGGAAAGAAAAGCATTCAAAGAGAAAGTTTGGAGAAAGCATTCTAAAGGTATAGATACGTAAAATGAAAGCAAAAAGCTAAAAATAGGCGATCAAAGAAATACGTATGTATTATAGGTACATACGTTCTTCTCTAAGCAAATCCGAAATAAAGACATCCACAGAAAGCCATCACAGACACAAAAACCAAGGAGAAAACCAATGAATTGCAATGGAAGGCCATACAACATAATAGAAAGCTGGACATTGTGACCATCTATTTGAAACGTTTTTTTGGACTTATTTTCTTCTATTGTGTTTGAAGTAAACAATTTTTTTGGAAGTAATTCTAATTTGCAGCATTTTCATTTTGTAGCTATAATCGCCATCAAAAGCACGGCAATATGTACGGAATCAAATGTACAAGCCAAAATAAATGCAAAAAGCCCGTCAAATTAATGGAACGAAGCCAATTCACCGTAAAATCCAGTGAAATTAATTGGAAGTACAGTAGAGTCTCTCTATAACAACATTCAAGGGAAGGACGTATAATGCTGTTTTAGAGAAATATTCTTACACAGAACACGAATAATTTTGTTGCGAAATGATAAAGTACACAAATCCCATTTTAAACAGGGGTTTCCATGTGTTTTAGTGCAAATTGCAGAATTCCATTTGAAACGTGATGATTTGGCTCCAGCGCGGTGCTTAGTTCCACCATTTTGCCCGCTCAAAAAATGAATGTTGTTATAGGGAACCTCTATAAGCCCGTGTATTCGACATTGGAATCTCTCTATAACAAATCTCCTTATAACAACATTTCTCGGTAACAACATTATTTTTCCAGTCCCTCGTACATGTAAAGTGCATATTTAATGTTCTATATAACAACTTTTCCCCCTTCCCTTCAGAGTTGTTATATAGAGACTCCATAATGTATAAATGCTACCAGAGAATGACAAATCTTGCTACAGGGAGAATTTTAAATACAGTGGACTCTCTCTATAACAACCCTGAAGGGAAGGTCAAAAATGGTTGTTTTATGGAAACATTGCTATATAAGGAACATTTAAAATGTACGCTATGTACATATGCGAAGGGCTGACACATAAAATTGTTACAGAGAAAAAGTTGTTATAAGGAGAGTTGTTATGGAGATAATCCACTGTAGAGCGGCTTGTTACAAAGAGACTCCACCGTAATTTGTTAAAACATTCGAATTATACCTGGAATTTAGCCTTCATTAATTAATTATTTTTTCACCTTTCCATGGCGGAAAGTCTCGTTACACCAGCACAATTTGATACTTAGGTTTGTTGTTATGGTAAAAGTTTATTATAATATTTATTATGGTATATTATCCATCATTAGATTTGTCTTTCTCCCCATCCATCCGACCTTTTCGGCGTCCTTGCACACCAAGATTTGTTTTCGTCCTATTTTCAATCTCTCCGTAATAGCATGGCGGAGGAAAACAATTTTTTTTATTAGCACCCACAGATAAAATTCTGGGGCAATGGGAGCCTGGAAAGAATGGGAGATTGGTAGGTGCCAAGAGGAGATTTGTATCAGCTACGAGCCCAGATGAAGCCTTTCTTCCTTCTTTCCTTCTCCTGTCCCGATTCCAGCCAGGGAGATGAAGAGGAAGAAATAAGAGGAGCAGTGCCCATAAAAAATAATCTTGATGATGGGAGATGAATGATGAGGAGACTGTCACCTATATTTATAGGCTTGATTCTGTCTCTCCGGTGCATTTCTCCTCCACAATTTTTTATCCATTCTTCTTCCTGTCATCCTTTGCTCTTTTCCCACCTTCCGAAGATCCCTTGCTTTCTCTGTGAGGGAAGTGCTAGAAATGGGACAATCTCGTTATTAATCATTCTGAGTAGCGTTCAAACAGTGATTGTTTGTTTGTCAAAAAAAGGAGATTTGAATGAAATTACACTTATGGCTGCTTATGACGCTTGTGGGATGAATACAGCCCTTTTTGTCTCGGTAATTCTATTTGTATTTATGCATTTTTGTTTTTCCCTTCCCACTTTATCAGCCTTTCTCTGACACTTCCATTCACTTTTTTCTGTTTCCTTTCTGTCTGTATTCCATTTATTCTCTTGCGTTTTTCTTGTGTCTCTCTGTTTTTTCTGTTTGTTTTTCTTTTGTCTCTCTCTCTGTTTTTTCTGCTTGTTTTTCTTGTGTCTCTCTCTCTATATTTTCTGTTGTTTTTTTTGTGTCTCTCTCTGTTTTTTCTATTTGTTTTTCTTGTGTCTCTCTCTCTGTTTTTTCTGTTTGTTTTTCTTGTGTCTCTTTCCTTGTTTTTTCTGTTTGTTTTTCTTCTCTCCTCTTTCTTTTGTATCTGGTCTCCCTTTCTCTTTTTTGTATTGTCCTTCCAGTTTTCGGTTTTCCCGTTTTTTCTCTCTGACTTATCCTTTTCTTCTTATTCTGTTTCGTGGTTCTTTCGGTTTTAATTTCAGTTTTTTTTCATTCTCAGAATTTTTCAGTTTTTTTGTTCTTTCTTTCAGTTTTTCTTTTCACTTCTGTAGGCTTTTTCCGGCTATTTTGCTTGTTGGTACTCTGCGTCTTCTGTTTTGTCTCGGTCTCGTTTTGTCTAGATGTTTCTCTTGTCTCATTTGTTTTTCTTTGTCTTTTTATTTATCTCCATTTTGCTTTCTAATTTGATTTATCTTTATTTTGGTTTATAATTTGTTTTCTGTCTATTTTGCTCTCCAATTTGATTTATCTTGATCTTGCTTTCTAATTGGTTTTCTTGATATTTGGCTTTCTGTATCTTTTTTCTCTATATTTTGCTTTCTAATATTATTTATCTTTATTTTGCTTTCCAATATTATTTATCTTTATTTTGCTTTCTAATATTATTTATCTTTATTTTGCTTTCCAATATTATTTATCTTTATTTTGCTTTCTACTATTATTTATCTTTATTTTGCTTTCTAATATTATTTATCTTTATTTTGCTTTCTAATATTATTTGTCTTTATTTTGCTTTCTAATATTATTTGTCTTTATTTTGCTTTCTAATATTATTTATCTTTATTTTGTTTTCTAATATTATTTGTCTTTATTTTGCTTTCTAATATTATTTATCTTTATTTTGCTTTCTAATTTGATTTATCTCTTTTTGCTAATTTGAATTATCTCTATGGTGCTTCCTAATTTGATTAATTACTATATTTCTTTCTAATCTGATGTCTCTGTTTTTGTTTCTATTGTTTCTCTCTAATTTGCTTTATACTGTGTTTTCTCTCCATTTTGCTTTTTTTCCTCTCAATTTTTCTATTTCTCACCGCTTATCCTTTCTCCGTCTTTATTTTCTCTGTTTTTCATGCTATGCTTATCTGGTTTTCGCTTTTCTCCGTTTCTCTCTGTTGTCCCGGTCTATCTGTTATTTCTCTTCGTTTGTTCCTTTCCCCTGCTTTCCCTTTCTTTGCTCAGATTCTGTCTCCCTGCTTTCTCGCACTCCTCTTGGATCATTCCCTTCTTTTCCAATCCAGAGTTCTTCTTCCCTCTCTCGCATCTTTCTACATTTCGCTTGAATAACCATTTCGGTATACGATCGACTTCGGTATGGTCTTCTTTAAGCATGTACATATAGATATATTTGTCTCCGAACGTGCGTGGGAGAGCGGGAGAAGACTAAATTTAAAATCCCATGAATTTCTCATTAAAAATGATCTCGCCTCGAGCAGGCACGTGTCAACGACGTGTGTAATTTACGATGGGAGCATTCACTTCTGGGCCATAAAACCTTTTCTAAACAACCACATCTTTTCCTAATTCCCGAGTACTAAAATTCATTTTCGTAAGGTTCAAATTATTCCTAAAAACTTGAAATATTTGGCATATTGACATAATTACGCTCCAGGGGAGAATTATAGTCGTAAATTTAAATGTCAAGAAAATATGTAGGCATTCGGAAAAAGCATAGCATTAAGGGAAGATGCAGTTGGTCATAAAAATGGAGGCAAAATAAAGGATTTATAATTATTTTTTTGGTGGATAAAAGACATCATTTTGGTGTGTTGCTTGCTCCAATTTTTTGTGGTAGCAAGTGTTGGAATTCACCATTAGTGCCTAATGGTTCGGAAGGAAAAAGTGTGGAGAAAGTGTATTATAATGCAAATTAATGGTTGTCAGCTTTCACCAACGGAGGAAAATGAGGGAGAAAATGAGAATGTCACCGCTTGGCGTGTTATTTATATCCAAATTGTCTTTTTTATGTACATTTACAGATCCGCCACTTTCTTCCCCACCCATGATTCCCGGGTTTCGGAGGGGAAATCCTCTGCCAAAGTCCCTCAGGCCGCTCCCTGGGATAAGAAACTGGAGCAGGAGTTGAAGGGCGTGGAAGTGCCGAAATTAGCCATTCCGAATTCCAATGGGAGTATGCGAGGTGATTTCCCTTTTTCAATATATTTACACACTTTTTAGGCGTTTTCATGTTGCATTTATACATACGGTAATACTTAACTTTTAAGTGACGATTCATCTTCGGTAAACTTCAAAAACTATTTGTGTTTTTAATTATTCTCGTCTTTTAATCCAAAACAATGTTTTTATGTATGTATATGCGTACAACTAAATGCTTTTTGTGTTTACATTACAGCCTTTTATATGTAAATTAATGCTTTTTCAGGGTAAATTAATACTTTGAAATGTGAAATGCCTCTTTTACTGTTCCTTAATGCAAATTTAAATTTTTGTATATATTTTTACTGCCAAATAATTCGTTAATATTAACCTTAACATTTGTGCGTTCATAACGTAAATTAAAGAATTGTTTACAATCCAACCTTTCTATAACGGGCTCCCTTATGACGGTTTCTCTCTATATCGGTGGCTGAAAATGCTTCCCTCAAAAAATGTCTCCAATTGTTAAAATTGACATTTCTGTCAGCTTTAACGGTTTTTCGTTATAACGGGGAAAATATGCTGATATCAGGGGAACCGTTATAGAGAGGTTCGACTGTATTCAGACAAGCGTTTTCTATGTTCAATTGCATTTTAACTACCAAATAATTCATTTTGAATGTAAATTAATGCATGTAGAAAACAAATTATGTGCATTTAGAAAGCAAATTAATGAATTTTCAAAACAAATTATGTGCATTTAGAAAGCAAATTTTATTGCATTTAGAAAGCAAATTAACGCATTCAGAACGCAAATTAATGCATTTAGAAAGCAAATTAAAGCATTTAGTAAGCAAATTAATGCATTTAGTAAGCAAATTAATGCATTTAGAAAGTAAATGAATGCATTCTGAATGGAAATTAATGCATTCTGAATGGAAATTAATGCATTCTGAATGCAAATTAATGCATGTTGAGTGGAAATGCAAGCATTCGAAATGCAAGCATTCGAAATGCAAAAGTATGTTTAATCGATGCAGATTGCTACATTTTATGCATGCATTCTGAAAGTAAATGAATGCGTTTTGAACATTTGTAAATTAAATTAATTAATGTTTAATTAAATTAATTAATTAATAATTAATTAAACATAATTAATGCAAATGAATGTGCGTTTTATTGTAAAGTTGCGGCTTTTCAAATGTATGTACGTATGTATGTGTAATGCAACATTTTCAGCGCATTTTCAATGTATATAAATCAATGACATTTCTATATTTACATCATTCATAATGTAAACAAATGTGATTTGAATATAAACTCTAGAAAGCACCCAAGTGCGTGTGTTCAATTGCAAGAAATTACGCTACATCTGGGATGAGCAATACGAGACTTTCTCCCGACTCCAAGGCTTCGACAGCGCTTCCACTCAAATCCTCCATCAAAACCAGGGCCTGACCGTATTTGAGCAGTGTCAAAGGTAAAGGGGAAATTTCACTTACTTTCACCCTTATATTTATGTGTACATTTTCAAAGTAACGGAACGTCTCCGCTGTCTGGACTGGGGCACTTTAAATGTAAACAAAGGCTATACGGTAACGCTTAATATTGTGACTATTTTTTTTTGCAACGTTTTTTTCAATTTGTTTCTTTCGCTGTGGTTTAAGTCAGGAATTTTGAAGAAGGAATTCTAATATGTAGGAATTTAAGCTATAACCCAAAAAATATTTATTAAATTTCTCTTCACTGATTTCATGTCATAATTTTTTTAAAACATACTAAAGTTCCCAAATGTGGCAATTTGCAGGTAATTGTGACCACCCCATCTTCCATTGTGGTAAAAATTTATAATTGCAAAGAAAATATTACTGTAAGTAATTACAGACTTAATATATGTTGGGTTATCCTGACAGTCTGGTTGAATAATTCATCAAAGCCGAGAAAAAAAGAAATGAAGGAGGTTAAGTTAATACTTGAATGGCCTCTGAAAAACTTTATTTTTTTGATTTTACAATTTAATGAATTTACTGACCATAATTAATAATTAATATGAGCAGGCACTAGTCCTTTTAATTTTGCATCCTTTTCTTTCATTACGTGATAGTTCTGGATTAAATTGGTGGGTGGCTACAATTACGCAGTTGGCAACAATTACAAGCGTTATCCTAGGCGTTTTGTACGACATTAACCATAGAAACAGCTCAAATGTTCCAAAATTCGAACTTAATCCATTTTATTTAATTTTATTTAATGATTTTATTGGTGGATATTAATACATTGTATAATTTGGGATGGATTATGCAGGCGATTAATTTATGGGAACAACGAGATCAAGGTGGAGGTGGCGAGCATCATGAAGCTCCTCTTCCTGGAAGTCCTCAACCCTTTCTACGTCTTCCAAATCTTCTCCGTCGCCCTCTGGATGTCCGACAATTACATGTATTTTGCCACGGCCATCATCATCATGTCCGTCTTTGGTATCATCTCCACCATCATTCAAACTAGATCTGTGAGTCTCCCGCCGTTTTTCAAATCAAATAAAATATTAAATCTACGGATAGATAGGTATACATATGTGTATACTTCCTCAATAATGGCGATATTCCATTTAAAGAATTGAAAAAAGGCCCTAACCGAATCTATTTTTTCCCTTCGGATTCCCTTTTGGTATTTTTTTGGTAAATCAATCCAATCATTTTTGAAAGGCAGAATCCTTCCGGGGTTCAAATCCCTGGGAAAAAGTCATGGAATATGACTTTGGAGAAAGTCTCCCTGGAGCTTTCTGCGGTCATTGACTCGATGGACTCGAAAACCTCATTTTCTCCCCATTTTTTCTATCGTGACCTCCATCATTTCCTTCTCCCTTTTATTATTTCCTTCAAAAAAAACTTTCTCCTGTTCCGAGGAGAAAGTGATTTTTGTGCTTTATTATTTTCTCTCGAGTTTTGCTCCCTTTGTTCGTATATAAAAGTGGATGATTTCTCCGCTTCATTTTCCTTGTTATGGCACTTTTTTTCAGCCATTCCTACATTTTCCCGCTTCGCAGTTTCTTTTTTTGTGGAATTTCCAGATTATGTTTTTGGGGAGATTTGCACTTTTTTGTTGATGAATTTTTTTTTGTCTTTCCTTCATTTCTTCCCTGTCATTCCCCTTTGGCTTTTTTCCCTGCGGATTGTGCACTTTCTCTTTTCCTTGGAAATGTTTTTCAGCATTTTCCCTTTGTCTTTCTTTTGTTGACCATTTTCTGCACTGAAACTCTGTTTTTTTACGTGTTCTATTCTATTGTCAGGATATATTATGACACACTCGGAAACTTTTTCTCCCCATTATTCTCTTTCGCTTCGGCTGCAAGGCATTGCCCCAGTTACCTTCTCCTTCCTCCTTGCTTTCTCTCTCTCTCGCTCTATTTCTACTGCTCTCCATTCCTTATTCCCTCGTTATTATACCTTTCTCTCTTACACTATCTGACTTTCAGTCTCATTTTATCTTTCACTCTGTCTCTCTTTTCTGTGTTTAACTCTTCGTCTATACGCATTGTCACTGTCGTTCTCCTTTTCTGTCGTATTGGATTCTTTTTTTCTCTCTTTTTCCTCTCACTTTCTCTTTGGCCTTTTTTCTTCTCTCTCTCTCTCTCTCTCTCTCTCTCTCTTTATCTGTCTCTGTCTTAATTTATTTCCACGTGATCTCTCGTTCTGCTCTCTCTCGGTATCGCTTTTCTCTGTTTATCTCTCGTTCTGCTCTCCCTTGTCTTTCCTCTTTGTCCATCGTTATCTCTTCCTTCTTCCTATCGTTATCTCTTTTCTCTCTCTCGTTATCTCCGTTTCGACTCTCTCTATTGCTATCTCCGTTTCAGCAGTCTCTCTAGGCTGATCTCAGTTTCAACACTCGTTACTGTAATATTCATTTCGACATTCCCTCTATATCTCGGTATTTCGTTTTCTGTCCCGCATTGCCCCTTTCTCTCTCTCTCAATCCCTCTCTCTCTCTTTTCCTCGCTATGTGTATCTCTCTTTGAATTTTGGGCACTTTCTCTTTCCTTCACAATGTCTCTCTTTAAATTTGCTCTGTCTCACTCACTCTCTACTGGCCCTATACTTTTTATATTTTTTCTGTCTCTTTCTCTCTCTCTCGTTCTCTGGCTCGCTCATCATGCGGGTTTTTCCTTTTCCTCCGGCTTTTTCTCCGTCTCTTTGGCTTTCTCCGTCATTGAATTTATTACATAAAATCTGGACTCCTTTGTCTACTCTAACCTTTACAGTTTCTGGTATTTTCTCTCTCTCTCTCTCTCTCGCTTTATTTCTTCCTCACCGCCTGCTCCCCTCATTTTGTTCTTCCACTTGACTTGCATTCACCTCCATTGCAATTCCCATTCCCCGCCGACCCGAGGAAGAGAGGTCTAGGACCCCGCTGCTGGTTATGGTCCAAAATCCTATATTGAAAGGAGCAATAACTATGTCTATACCTATACTCTGGGGAAAATTGTTATTACATACCTCTTTAAAAATGTGGGAGAACAGGAAATAATAGTGTGGCGCTCCGCCCCATCCATTTTTTCCCTTCTCCCGTTTCCTGTCAACTCATCCAAAAAATGTCTTTCACTCCGAAGGAACGTATTAGCCCAAAAATAATTATGGAGTGAAGACAAGTGCATATTTTGTTGAGGGGAAATAGGACTTGAGTATTTTTGTGGGGCTGTCAAAGCCAGTAGCAAATATGTAACATCGAGTAACGACCTTCTTTTGATGGAATTTCCTCTGCTGGATGAGAAGGCACATTCGAAAATTGTATTCGGAGCCTTTCAAACTTTAATTAACATATGACTTCCCGTTTTTTGTGTAGAATAAAATGGTTATTAATTTGTGCTTTGAAGATTTACAGCTTCGACGCCGTATGTGACTTTTTGCGGGAAATATTTGGTGTGATAATGGAATAACTGATTTTTGTTTCTTTTTTTTGTTTTTTCCAGAACCAAAAGAAATTGCAGACGACGGTACAATCATCTGACATTGTGACGGTTTGTCGAGGCGTGGATGTATTCGAATCGGTGCCGACGGAGCATTTAGTCCCGGGCGATTTAATCGTCATCCCGCCTCATGGCTGTACCATCAATTGCGATGCGGCCCTTTTATCTGGCACTTGCATCGTCAACGAAAGCATGCTTACAGGTCAGGACTCCGTTTTTTATTTCATCTATTGTCATTTTGTTTTATTTTATGTTTTTAATTTTCTGTCCTTGTTTTATTTTATTTTTTAATTTTCTCTCCGTCTTGTTATAATTTAATTTTTAATTTTTTCTCCCTCATGTTATATTTTTTCTAAATTTTCTGTCCTGTTTGTTTTATTTGGTTCTAAAAGTTGTGTCCGTTTAGTTTAATTTTTTTCTACATTAATGTCCTTTTGATTTTATTTTTTTCGAATTTATCTGGCATTTTGTTAAATTTTTTTAATAGATTTTCTCTTCTTTTCGTTTTATTTTTTTCCCAAATTGTCTGTCATTTTTGTATTCTTTTTTCTAAATTTTCTGCCTTTTCCGTTTTATGTTTTTCTACATTTGCTGTCCACTTAGTGTTATTTTTTCTAAATTTTCGAACCTGTTGGTTTTATTTTTTTTGCAAATGCTTTGTTATTTTTCTTTGTTTTTATTTCATATCTTTTTATTCCAATTTTTTCCTGTTATTTTATCAGCTCCACTTCTATTTTCCCTTCTTTGTTTTCTCTTCATCCTTTCGTTATTGTTTTCATTTTTTTTTAAATTTACCCTCCCACTATGTTCCCTCATCCGAGCTGCATGAGACCTAAATAAAATAAATATTGCAAGGAAATTGACGTTTGAAACGTTTTTATACCCCTTGAACTCGCGAAAACATTTTTCCCACGTATTTCCGTCCACTCATTCAAAAGATATAGAATCAAACCCGTCCAAGTCCATTTGGCTTGCGGGAAAAAATAATTTCCTTCATAATAAATGACGGGCAAAAAAGTTTCCATCTCTCGGTACAGATAGCTTTCCCCGGGAATCCTTGATGTTAATCAATGTGGATTAAACCCAGTTTGTGTCCACATAGCCCTCATATATACCTCTATATATGCACATACATAATAAGGGGAAAGAACGTATATTTCCCTTCTCTTATGACCGCGTAAGCGAATGATAGAAAATCCTATTGTATTTGTCCTTGAAAGAAGCTTTTCCCCCGAGTTTCCAAAGGATTATTCCAGCCCGCCATATATTTGTCCAAAAAAGGTAATAGATTTTATTTCCTTCTACCTTACGGCGTAGTTCCTCACAAATCCCATCAAAATGTCCACAAATTACCTCCACGAATTTCCCCTTGGAAATGGGACGTTTCGACGGCCATGAAAAAATCCTATTTGTTCTCCCCCTTAAAAAACTATGTCTGTCATAAGCCATTAAAGGGAAGGAAATTTGGAAGTATGACACATTTTATGTCTCTCCCCAAAAGAAAATAAAACCCTTTCTTCCGGATATAAATGGGAATAAATGCAATTTTTTTGGGGGTATACAAAGAAACGGAATCAATTTCCGCACGAGCTTCATCTCCACGGAATTTCCCCCCGTGTACTTTCAATGGCACGAAAGGAAATGGTTACAAAGGGGCATTTTAATCCCTTTCAAAAGAAGGACATTTCCTCTCTCCCAGGAAAAATTGCTTCTTCATATGAAAGGAAAGTTTAGGGTTAAATAGACTGGAAGTTCCAAGGGGTGGAATGGGAGCTTTTTTTTTTTTGAGGAATTTTAATCGAATCAAGCCAATATTACCCATTGAAAACCATCGATTTTCTCCTTTAATGGCCTCAAATCCAAGTGAGAGAAGAAATGGGGCTAATAATAATAAAAAAAGGAGTCGCCTTTATCATTGGATAGGACTCCCTAAGAAACAATAAGGGACCTCTCGCCTCCATGGAAAGTATTTCTACCATGGAAAAGTCCTTGATTTGATTACAGTGAAGTCTCCGTATAACAATATTCAAGGGAAGGACGAATACATTCGACTCTCCCTATACCGGCCCTCCCTATAAGAGCACTTACGCAATAACAGCAGTGATGAATCCCCCCTATACAGCTTTACCATATAAAGTGCACTCTCTATAAGAGCACTCCCTATAACAGCAGTGACTCTATAACAGCAGGGTATTTTCTTCCGTCGATCACATTCCTCTCACTATAACAGATCTTTCTCCTTATAAGAGCATTAGCGCCTAAGTCAGGTATCCCTTCAACATTAACTTTTTCTCGATAACAGCACCGGAACTCTGTACCAGCACAACTTTATTCTTTTCTCACTAAAATGCAAATATTTACGCCCAATTGTGTAAATATTGTTAAAATTTGAAAAATTATCATAGTTAAGCCTGAAAATCGTCTAATTATTTAATATAATTTTTTTTTTAACTATATGGTTCCAAAATGGTCTGAGTCCATTCGCAAAAATTTGTATATTAAAAATCATCAGATTTTAGGCACTTTTGTGAATGGTTAAAGGATTTTTTTATGTTCCCTTGTCCAAGAAAATTCGTTAAGTTTTTTATTTTCCCAATGAACTCATGCCATTTTGGAACCAAAAGCCATCCGTATGTATAGTCAAATACTTTCTCTGCACTACAATGTACTTTGTACGGTCCTATGACACGTGGATGGAAACTTTTTTGCTACCTCAAAATAATGTATAAGAATGCTCCTAAAACAGGCACGCACGGCACCATTACATGTTTGAAATTAATTTGGTCCTTCGAGCCGGATCGCTAATGATGTGGAATCTCGCGATATCTTAAATTTCATGATTTTTTTTCTAGGTGAAAGCGTCCCCGTCACGAAGATCCCCTTACCAAATCGGACGGACATATTCTACAACAGTAAGGAACACGCCCGACACACGCTCTTCTGCGGCACACAGATCCTTCAGACCCGTTACTATGGCAACGAGCGGGTCATGGCCGTGGTTATCCGAACAGGTGAGGCCTTTTTTCCTTGGTATCATGTCCATCCATAATATTTCTGCTGGAAAATAATGAATTGGGTACCATTAAGTATCGGTAATTTTGCCCACAAATGCACCCCAGCATGGGTAAAAGACCCAAAAATTAATTTTTAGGGGTCATTAAAGCCAATCATGAATTATCGGTCTTTGTTATGGCACGACCTTTTGTTCCCGGGCGGTCAGCTCTGATCCTGCTCGAAGGACCATTCCCCATAAACTGACATTTACGGTGTAATAACGCATTCTGATCTAAATTAAAAAGGACGTTCAAAATCAAGATGAGGATAGGGAAAGTACACATAAAGCAGGGGTGAATATCCTCAGGCGATTGGAATGATATTACCCTAATCACTTTCTCCATCCTGCTCATTGTGTGTTGGAATATATGAGATTACATGTAACGGGGCTTAACATTTTTTTTTGTGATTGAATCACCTGTATACCATCTGGTCCTTTCTCACTTTTTGTATTTTCCCTATATAATTTGTATTGAGTGTGTAGGAAATTCCTATGACGGTCTATTGTGTAAGCTGTCAGCTCTGCATTCGTGCTGCAAGTCTCAACAATCCCCGGTACTTTTCCATTTGACTTTCTCCTGGTCCTTGCATGGTAATATATTTCTTGGGGAAAATCCTTTATAGCACATTGACACTGATTTTTTTTAACTATTGCAAATGAAAGGAACCGCACAAGCTGGGAAGGACAGGTGGGACTGAGTCAAAATTGAAGAGACAGTGAGAGGAAGTTAGCGAGAGAGAAAAATATGGGAAGTAAGAGACAAAAGAGAGACCGTGAGAAAGAGAGAGAGAGAGGAAGAGAGAGAGAGTTGAAAGCAAATCGCAATTATTAGAGGAAAAAGCCACGAGAAATATTCATGATGCAAGAAATTGACCGACAATCAATATAAGCAAGAAGACAGGTAAATAATTGACAAGAACAAGAGCGAGAAAAAGAGAGTTCATATGAAGGAGAATGAGCAAAGCGAGGAAATGGAAGGAGAAGGAGAAAGACATGGAAATTTGCAGAGATTGAAAGCTTAAAAAGTGGAGAGTGAGCGTGACAATAAAACCGAAAACGAAACTGAGATAAAGTACGAAGAAATAATAAAATTAACTCAAAGAAAAGAGATGAAATACAGGAAGTAAAATAGACTGACAGAAAACGAAAGTAACCATAGAGATCTACGCGGAATGCCAGAATAACAAAGGCGCAGACCGGGGAAAAATATGAGCAAAAGAGAAACCAGCACACATAGAAAGACAGAAAGCAACAATCAGTGAAAAAAGGAAAGCAACAAAGATATATACAGCGACGAAGATAGAAAAACAAAGACATACAAGGCCACAAAAAGTGACAACAAAGATAGCGGCGGAGTGAGAGAGAGACAAAGATAGTGAGAGAGAGAGACATTACGACAAAAAAGGAGACAAAAGCTTAAAGAGAGAAAGCGACAGACAACCACAAGGATAGATAGCAAGAGAAAGCAACAAGGATATAAAAGAAAAGAAACAGAGAAAGCAAAAGAGATGAAACCAGCGAGAGGAATTTATAGGGAGAGCATGAGAGCAACGTAGAGAGAAAGGGAGAGAAAGCAACAACAATTAAAGGGGAGAGAGGTAGGCACAAATGGAGAGAGAGCAAGAGAAAGTAACATGGAGAGAAAGCAAGAGAAAGTAACAAGGAGAGAAAGCAAGAGAAAGCAATATAGAGAGAACGCAAGAGAAAGCAACAAGGAGAGAAAGCAACAAGGAGAGAAAGCAATAAGGAGAGCAATCAAGAGAAAGCAACAAGGAGAGAAAGCAAGAGAAAGCAACAAGGATAGAAAGAGAAAAGGCAAGAAATAGAAACATCAACAAGTCTAAAGGAAAGAGAAAGGCGTAAAGAGAGAGCGCAACAGAAAGAGAAAGCAACAAGGATCAAAAAGGAAAGAAATCAGCAACGAAAAAAGGGAAAGAGAAAGACATAAAGGGAGAGATAAAGCAAGAAAGAGAAAGAATTTAGAAAAAGAGCACATGTAAAAGCTAGAAAGAGTTCGATGGAGACAGAGAGCTAGTCGACAAATGAGAAATGTCAGGAGAGAAAGCGTAGGCAATTTCCTGTGCGTGCAAGGCAGGGAACAGTTGTGCTATTGATTATCTGTGAGCATCATATTGTTCCCAATACATTCCGTGTACACAAAGGGAATGTCCCGGTCTTGTTTCCCCTCACAATCTAGAACAAATGTGGTATTCCTCGTCTTTTGGAGCCCCAACCACAATCTCCCTCTCTCTACCTTTTCCTTTGTCTGTCCTCACGAGAGACGTCACGAGTCTTGACGCATTGCACAATAGGAGCTGGAGGGCTCTCCTTTGTGTTACCTTTTCCTTAATTAGGCCCACATTCAATGCACATCAGTTTCAACGCAAAAAACATAGTGAGCCGCAAGCTCTAGGAAATACATCCATTCATGCATTTACGACGCAGTAGAAAGACATTGCCCAAAGTTGCCATCGTCCTGCGAGCCAGGATTGTAATATACTATTGATAATTGCGAATGTGTCCCGCCAATTTCAAATTTTGAATGGTCATTAGAGGTGGGAAACGTTGTGACGATGGAAGAGAATTTCTAAGGCTTTTGTTGAGCCGAAATTAAATTGGAAATTCATTACGAAATAATATCGAGGGACTTTCTCCGACTATCTCTTCCTTCTGAGCTTCCTTCACTGGAAGCGTGCATATATTAATATTGACTTGCGGCTGAACTTTCTCCCATTAATTGCAGGAGACGAGCGGTTTATGTAGAATTTGTAGAATGCCGGGGATTTGAAGCATTCATTGGTATATCTATCTTCCAAATCAGATTGGCAAGTGGGAGAAAGCACCAGCATTTTCTCTGTGGCGAGCGATTTTGTGGGGAAACAAGGGAAATTGGTTTTCTGGCGTTTCTCTTTTCCTTGTTCGAAACCTTTGTCTGTATGTTCATCATTTGCTCCATTGTGTATCATTCTCGTCAGTTTTATTTTGCTCTTCAACTGCGCTTCTCTTTTTCTGGTTTGTTTATTTCTCTCTTGTTTACTAATTTTGAATGCTCTGAACTCTTTCTGTTGCTTCTTCTATTTCAGTAGAAACGGTCTCATTACACTTTTAAGTAATTGCCTGTTTATTTTGTATACTTTGTCTTTAATTTTCTCCTTATCTCTTGTGCGATTTGCAGCAAACTCGTCTCTATGTTTTCCCTTCTGCATGATTTGAATTTTGTCAAATGCTTTCTCCGTATATTTGCTACGTCACTTCGCTTTTACGGAGTTATCTTTTTTGTATTCTTTCTTACCTTCTGTTATGCTTTTGCTTGTTTAGGGCTTGCAATTTCAACGGTTTTATCCCAGCTTTATCTTTTTATTTCAGTGATTTTTCCGCCATTATGACTGATTTTCCTCACGTGTTTTTTTCTTCTTCTTCAGTGCTTTCTCTTGTTATTTTTGCATAATTGCTGTCCCTTTATTTTGGATGCTTTCTATTTTGCACACTTTCATATATATTTTGCATGCTTTTATTTATTTTTGCATGTTTTCTTTCACTGTGCATACTTGCTCTGATTTTGCATACTTGCAATTACTTGTCCGTTCTTTCTGTTATTTTTGCATGCTTGCAATTACTTGTCCATTCTTTCTGTCATGTTTGCACGCTTTCTCTCATTTTTGCACGCTTTCTCTCATTTTTGCACGCTTTCTCTCATTTTTGCACGCTTTCTCTCATTTTTGCATACTCTCTCATTTTTGCGAGCTTTCTCTCATTTTTGCACGCTTTCTCTCATTTTTGCATACTCTCTCATTTTTGCACGCTTTCTCTCATTTTTATACATATATCTCATTTTTGCACGCTTTTTCTCGTTTTTGCACGCTTTCTTTTATCTTTGTATGTATTCTGTCATTTTTTCCCACTTTCTCTCATTTTTGCACGCTTTCTCTCATTTTTGCATACTCTCTCATTTTTGCACGCTTTCTCTCATTTTTGCACGCTTTCTCTCATTTTTGCATACTCTCTCATTTTTGCACGCTTTCTCTTATTTTTGTATGCTTCCTATTTGCGTATGGTTTCTCTCTTTCGATTTTCTTCCCGTAGTCTCTTTCTCTTTTGCAGAACTTGTTTGTCTTCTGCAGTTTTTAACTCACGATTTTGCAAATTTTCTATTTGCCTCTGTTCCATACTTTCTCTTTTGCATATCTTCTTATTCGCTTGGCTTCTCGCTCCCTATTTTTGCATGCTTTCTCCTTTCTCCTGCAACACCTTTGCTCAGTTATTTGATTTGCCTTTCTCTCTCTCTCTTTCGATCTCTGTAGTATATTTTTTACAGTGTGGTTTATGCCTTCCCACTTTCTCTGCATCTCTTCCTATTTTCACGGGATTTATCTTTGACCTTTTATTTTGCTTCCTTTCTCTTGCACAATTTTGATTGCTGTCTCTCTCTCAATTTCGGTCGCTTTCTTCATCGATTTCGTTTGCTTTTCCCCAATTACTGTCTTTCATATGCTTTCTCCTTCCCTCCCCATAATTTCTCCCGCATCACTCACTTTCCTCCCTTGCTCGGCCTCTTTGACTGCCAGAACGTGGGAATCGGCCGACGCATCTCGCCTGTGGTTTTGCTGTGGAAATCTGGAAAAGGCAAAGTTCTCCAGCCCAATGCTGGGGAAAATCCCCCTGTTTGTGTAATAATTTGTATGCACATATACGCAGACACGTAGAGAAATCTGTGCATGTTTCGGAGTAATTAAATCCTTTTCTCTCCACACGGGCCAACCCATCCGCAAACGAGCCTTTTCAAGGCCTCATCCCGTGGCATACATTCCCTTTTCCCCCCGCAAAAACCATATATTTCCATATAAACCAACATTCACTGGGATTTATTGCCTTGACATACAAATATCAATGTGTTGTACATATGGAGCCTTTTTAGTTCTAGGCCAGGCGTCCCCCGCAAAAGGGAATTCTCGAGGGAAAAGTAGGACTTCTACATCAGCTGTTATTTTAATACAAAATTCCATTATTCGCCAGCTTTCACAAAACCCACTGAACGTCTATAAGCAAAATTAAAAAGGTTCTCCATGGAGCTTTGTAATGATAACTTTATTTTTCATTTCAAGCTTGAAATAGTACTGGAAATTAAATGGTTTAAATTCGAAATATTCGTGCGGGAATTCAATGGAATTTAATTGCGATTTGAAAAAATCCGCCATCCTACCCACATTTTAAGGGGGAACATTTTAAGGGGGAAAAGTCAGGCGGAAATCCCCTTTTGTCAAACCTCACACAATGGTTTACTTGGGAAGCACGACTGACTAAGTCCACCAAATGCTTTTGTCATTCCTGGAATCACACAAGCATGAAAAGTACAATATTTGCTCCCGTCCAAAAGGCAAAAAAAAAAAGAAAACGTTTCCATCCACAAAAACCTTTAAGCTCCCCCCAAAAAAATTGAATGTAAATTCTGCCGGAGAAATGTTGGTTGTGCATGGCTGGAGATGATGAAAGGAGATGGAGAAAGTTATTTCCGAGAGAATAAAACCAGTCTTTCACCACCCAAAATTTCCTTGTGGATTTTCTCCTAGTTCTACGTCCCCCAAAGAATGAAAGAGAATCATATCGTAGGAAGCCATTCAACCGTTTTGGGTGGATGAACTCGTCTATACGTCGTGTTTTTATTCTCCGAAAATATTCTCGTTCCCACTTAAAAGGGAGATTCATCGGAATTGTCCCTTTTGTGTCGATGAGCACTGGTCTGGTGGGAGAATTTCGGCTGGGATATCACATAAAAAAGCGATTGCATCTGGCAGCCATTTTGTATGGCCGCAGCCAGGTGAATTTTTTATGGGCCATTCCCCAGAATCATTATGTGTGGGATGCACGGATGAATGTATTCTTTGGGGAAATTTATGCTTAGATTCTCTCTTAAGAGGAAGGTATCCTTCTATTGTGCCTTTTTCTTATTTTTTTCCCACCACTATTCATTTTTTAATGGGAATGTACACGAGCATGAAGTAATCCATTGGATTCTATCTCCTATACTAGTATAAGAGGGTGTTTGGGCAATTTGGAGCGGAATTGCGGATATCACTCCGTTCTAGTAGTAATCATAGGGGAGGGTTTGAGTGGGTGAAAGTGCGGATTCTGACAAACTCCGGAGAGACTTAGACCGGCAGAGGGAAAGTGAGAAAGGACAGGAAATGACATGGGACAGAGGGAAAGAGAGAGAATTGAGAGCGAATCAAATTAAACGGAGAGGAAGCAAAGTAAATGAGAGATAAGGAGAGAAGATGGGATAGATCGGAGGGAAAGCAGAGACAATGGGAGACAACGGAGGGAGCGTGAATGAAAAATGAAATTAATAATAATTGTTAAGAAAAATCTAAATTAATACAAATAAAATATGAGAAATCAGATATGTAGAGAAAGAAAAACAAACAAATAAAAAGACAATAAGAAAAATATAGAGAAAATTAGTTAAACAAAAGAGATAGCAAATATCAAATAAATATTTTGAAAAATTAGAAAATACAAAGCAAGTCCAAAAAATCAGAATCAAATTGCAGATACAAGCAGAAAATCAGAAAAACAGTAGGAAAGAAAAAATTAGAGACAATCGGGAAAAACAGAACAGAAAAATTAGAAAAAGCAGGAAGAAAATAAAATAAAAATGGAGACAACCATAGCAAAACAAAGAGACAATCAGAACAAACCACAGAGATAATCGACAATCATAAAAAACAAGCCAGACAATCAGAAAAAATCAAAGAGGAAATCAGAAAAAAACAAAGAGAAAATCAGAAAAAACCAAAGAGAAAATCAGAAAAAAAAAGAGAAAATCAGAAAAAACAAAGAGAAAATCAGAAAAAAACAAAGAGAAAATCAGAAAAAAACAAAGAGAAAATCAGAAAAAAACAACAGAAAATCAGAAAAAAACAACGAGAAAATCAGAAAAAAACAACGAGAAAATCAGAAAAAAACAACGAGAAAATCAGAAAAATCAAAGAAACAGTCAGAAAAAAAGCAAAGATCACAAAACAAAGAGACAATCGAAAAAAGCAGAAAATCAGAAACAACAAAGAGGAAAACACAAAGAACATAGAATAAGCCAGATCAAGCAAATTGAACCCCAGAAAAAACAAGGATAAAACTCGAAAAAACATTGAGAAACCTAGAAAAACAGGAAAATGAGAAAAATTGATAGAAAATTATATACAACGAAAATTTAAAAAATATATAAACAATCAGAAGCAGCGAAAAACAGAAAACAAGGAGCCATGATCATAAAAAAAACAAGCAAAAATCAGGAAAAAGAAGCTAAAATCAGATAAAAATAGGCAATCGGACACAGGGAACATCAGAAACAGGGAAAAATAAAAAACAGAGAAAATTAAAGATGGCAAAGCAAATGGGAAGATATAGAAAGCCAAGAAACAAACCTAGAAAAAAGGAGAGGAACTAAAAGAATAAATAATAAAAATTCAGATAGATCACAAATTTCAAAAGCAAGTCGCTGCGAAAGCAGCAACTAAAGTAAATTGAAATAACTTGAATGAAAGCAGGCAAAACAAGGGCAATCAGTAAGAACAACTATCCTGAAAAGTAGATTAAAGTGACTCAGCCAATAAAAGTGCGGTTCCTTGGAATGTTTTCCCCCCGAAAAACAACAGATATTCCCCAGATTTCCTTTGTGGATTGCCTTTTTTTTGCATTCCCTTCCCCTCCAACAAATGTACACACGTCATGTGTACGTACATAAACAAACAATGGAGAAAGTTATTGACCGTGAAAACAGATTGATCTTGAAACCACCTTCTGCTCCATTTTCCCCCCAGTTTTCCCTTTGAAGAATTCCTTGCAAATTGGAGGAACAAACTTTCCCTTTTTTCTGTCCTACGGGAAGATCAAAGGCAGGATTGAGATGATTGTTTTCATTGATTCCCTGATAAAGAGCGTTCACTATCACAATCTCACAAAAATTCCTTTCCTTCTTCCACAGATTGGAGTCATGCCATTTTGCATCTTCCGGTGTCCTATATTGCCCAGGGGAAATCTTCCTCTCAGGTCACATCCTTTCTTAGATAAATGTTTTTGGCGGAGGGGCCTTTCCGACCAATCTTTTTGCCCCAAAAAAAGCATTTGTGTACCTTTTATATCATAGCCACAGCACGTTCCATTTTCCTTGGGCAACTTTTTTTTTTGCTTTCTCCAAAAAAAAAGGGAAAAAAAGGTGAAAGACACACGAGGCTCTCCATCACATATTATGGACCAATTCTCGTGTACGCAGTTGGACGAAACGGATTTGTATGTGGGTAATCTCTTACGGAATAAAAAACACACTTCTTTTTTTTTTTTGCTATTCTAGACCTGCCAGAAACATTTGTTTCCTTTATTTACGAGGAATTCCAAGGCTTTTAAATGCCTTTTCAAGTGACTTCGTAAATTTCTAAAGCTCTTTCAAATTATTCTTCATTCACCTCATCTTTTCTTACTTTTCTAAGTCACACTCAATGCCACGTGTAACACGTGCCCTTGATGGTTTTATGGTGCAATTTTTTTCTTTTATTTTTTAAAGGCCTTGAACGGTTTTGGGTGGGATGGGGCAGCGGGAGTTTTTGAATTAGTCCTAAATTATTTGGAGCTTTATTTTGAACTTCATTTTGATAGGTCTCAAAATAAATGTTTTAATGCTTTTTGCTTTCACATGCAGCGCAAGAGAGAAATGTATATACATAGATACATATGAGCTTTTTGGAGGCACTTGCCAGAAATTTTTGATTTTTTTTACATTTTTTATTACATATTTTGTTATGGCCAAATCAATTCTCTATTTTTAAAACTAAAATCGTAAAATTAAAGTATAGATTAAATAAAATCAGGGATACATGAATTTATCAATAAAATTCTAAATAAAATTATCAAAAACATTCTCAATGAAATTCTAAACAAACCTATCAAAACCATTCTAACTAAAATTATCAAAAATGACATAAAATTCCACATAAAATTATCAATAAAATAAAAGGCAAAATTCCAAATCCAATGATCAGTAAATTTTAGAATAATGTTATCAAAAGATCATCGATGAAATTGTCAATAAAATTATTAAATTATCAATAAAATGATCAAGAAAATGATCAAGAAAATTATAAATAACATTAGCATTTTTGCTAATAAAATTATTAACAAAAGTGTCAAGAAAATTCTAAATAAAATTCTATAAATACAATTATAAAATTTACATAATAAAACCGCAAAATGGCTCCAGAGGGTGTAAAGTGTATCTGGTCCTCCAAATGCATATATAGATATTAGGAAACATATTTTATTAAGTGGGTTAGACACCCCAAAATTGCCTTGATTCTTTATTGCAATATCCGAGTTATGACAACGTATAAATTACATATATAAATACAATTACTATATGCATGATATATTATACGGCATACATTTTCCTTGTCTTTTCCGTGGATGCTGCTCCAAAGAGTATTCACTTTAAATGGAAGAACATGTAGAAATTCCTTCCATATGGCTATAGGCCACCTTTTACATATGGCGTCTTCCCCATTTTTTTTAAATCATTGATTTATGGTGGCCACTCGTCGGCGTACTTTTGAAGTCTCCCATTTATCATGGTCGGAGTGTGGAATGCCCGGGGAGGAAAAGACAGGCGAAGTGAAGAGTCTGAAAATATGTTTGTATGTGTGGGCATAAAGAGATAAAGCAAAAAGGGTTTTTTCCCATGACCTGAGCGATGGAGGACGTGCAAAATGTAATCGCCCGATGCAGTTTTTGTGAAGGCGAGCTAAAAATATGTCTTGGGATATAGCAAGTATAGCAGTTCCCATTGGAAGAGGATGTCTACATGAAGCCCAAAATGCGCTTTTCTTGCCAGTGGCATTTATATTGATAGAAGGCTTTTTTTTATTATGCATGAGTTTCATGGAGTTTCCATTTGGCCACTTTTCATCCTATTGTAGTGGGCCAGATTTTTTTTTTCTATGGCGAAGAAAGTGGAGAAAAGCCCAATGTGACTTCGTTGAAGCGTGGAAGGACAGGTGGAGAAAGGCTTTTAGGGGGAAATGTATGGTTCATTCAATTTACTCATGTGCAATATGGAGATCCGATTATTTTGGATAGAAATTTTTTCCGATGAAAATTTAGAGCTACATGTACTCTTTCAAGGCAATTTTTGACTAAACGTTTGGAGGGAAGAAGTATTTGCTAGTAAATTGTTTAGTTTTTTTTCGAGCAAATTTTTTGGAGAATTTTCCAGAACATGTTTGGTCAAATTTTTATCCAGAACATGTTTAGTTATATTTTATCCAGAAGATGTTTAGTTATATTTTATCCAGAAGATGTTTCGTTATATTTTATCCAGAAGATGTTTCGTTATATTTTATCCAGAAGATGTTTCGTTATATTTTATCCAGAAGATGTTTCGTTATATTTTATCCAGCACGTTTTTGTTAATTTTAACCAGCTATCCAGCGCATTCTTGGCTATTTTTTTTATTGATGCGATTTTTTATTATCTTCTTTCTGGAGCAGATGTGTAATTCATTTTCCTGGCAAAAATTATATCTTTGGAACAAATTGTTTTTTATTTGTTCAGGACAAATTATTAGCTTGTTTTGAGCGAAAATCTATTTCACAGTCAATTTTGGTCTAAAATTAGCTTTGAGTTAGCATGTATTTCGGATTAAATTTTAATTCAAAATTTGCTGTGAGTAAAAATGTGGAGTAAATTTTAATACAAAAATTACTTTGAGTAAAAATGTGGAGTAAATTTTAATACAAAAATTACTTTGAGTAAAAATATGGAATAAATGTCATTGCAAAATTTGCTTTCAAAATGATGGAGTAAATTTTAAAACAAAATGTTTTGCAAATTAAAATGTATTTCCGAGTTAATATTAAGTCAAAATTTGCTCAAATTAAAATGTATTTCGAAGTAAAAACTCTGCAAAAATTTGCTTCGAGTACAAACGCTTTTTCCCGCAAATGTTTCCTTGACATTTATTCCGAGTAAAAAAGAGTTGTGCCCCGTACCAAATGTTTTCTGGACAAAGGATGTGTTTTCTCCATTAAAAAACGGCATTTAACAAGATGATTTGTGGCGCGCAAAAACGACGTTTCCTTTTAAAGTTATTCATTGTGGCTCAAGCACGTTTGTTGTTTCCCAAATTTGTCTAAACATCACCATTTTTTCTGTCTCTCAAAGGATTCCTCACAGCCAAAGGAAATCTTGTCCGCTCCATTCTCTACCCGCCACCCGTCGACTACAAATTTGAGAGGGACTCCTACAAATTCGTGGCCGTATTGGCCCTCATCGCCGGCATCGGCTTCATCGATAGCATCGTGACCAAGGTAAGTCTATAAATTCGCTAAATTGAAATATCAGGAATTCAAGTGCATGTTTGCTAAGTGCTTTTCCGTTGTACATTTTTTCCCGGAATTAGTTGGCCCATGGAGAGACTATCAGGAATATCATTGTGGATTCCCTGGATCTCATCACGATCGTGGTCCCTCCGGCCCTTCCAGCCGCCATGACCGTCGGAAGGATGTATGCACAGAGGCGACTCCAGCAAAAAGGGATCTACTGTATCAGTCCAAGAGCAATCAACGTCTCGGGGTCCATCGACTGCGTCTGCTTTGATAAGGTACGATAAAATACAAATTTATTTGCTTAAGTTATTTATTTAATATCCTCCTTTTTTTAATTTAATTTAATAAAATTCATAAGCTCACATTGTTAAGGACTTTCCTTTGGATTTGGACAATGCATATATTCACTTGTCATTGTTAGTGTTGGTCCATCTTTGACGAGAAATGGAAATCATCTTTGATATAAAAATTCTTTGGCACAATGTAGAAATTTTCCCTTGAAAACTTTCTCCAATTGTTAACCTAGAAATGTATTTTCTCTATACAATGTTTTTATGGTATAACAGCTGAATATTTGCTTATGTACATAATATACGTAACCTTCATAGGAAAATTCCACTTATTTAAATAGGCACATTTTAAAACTGGCACAATTGACAGGAAAAAGTTTGGAGGCTTTATTTTGATGGCTCCATGCGTTGGAAAACTAATATAATTTCCTAAAGCGGCCCAAACTTTCACTTTTCTCTGTCGTTGAAAACCATTCAAAAACTCGAAATTGTTTTTTCTTCCCGGAGGTTTCTGTAGGGCAAATAAGCGGTTCCAATCCGAATATTTTTGTGGTTTATTATACGACCTTGTTGGAGAAAGTGAACCAAGGTTCAGTTGGGGGAAAATGAGTTTATTTGACTTTCACTTTTCCCCCTTCGGCTTTCCTGGAAGCCAAGAATGCATTGGGGAAAGTTATTCCGAAATGTGGGGGATGAAAACAGGGCGAAAAAAGTTTTACATAAAATAGTTCCGAAGTTTTTTCTTTTAAGCTTATTATTTTCCTATTCCACCCGGAATTTTTGGGTGAGAATATAAAAATTTAATATACATTAGATAAAAAATTTCTGGGAAATGGGATCTACCATTTTGAATTCATTCGTGGAAAAAGGAATGGAAAAGTCCATTGGTTTCTTCCGAGTACATTCTTTTTCATGGCTTTGTGGAGAAAGTCCAGATGAAAAAAATTCAAAGCATTTCCAAATTCTACGACATTTAATCGTCAAAGTTAGGAAAAGAGAATTTTGAGGAAATCGAGCCTGATGGAATTTTCCATGGACAAAATTCCCCAAAAAGCGTCCAGCCTTCTGGCGTCTGCAAAAATTGAGATTGAGATTTCCAAAAAAAAAATAGTCTCCAAATTACGTTTGTAGAAAAAATATTCTCCACATATTGAGATTTCTAAAAAAAACATTCTCCAAATATTGAGATTTTTACAAAAGAAATTCTCCAAATATCGTGATTTCTACAAACAAATATTCTCCAATTATTGAGATTTCTAAAAACCTAAATACAGAGATCATTAATGACAGCTAAATTCTGCTGCAACCTTGTCAAAATTACATGCTTAGTATATGAACGAATATAGGCTTCTTCAAACAGCAAATTTCCATTTTAAACCTACCATTTTAAGGAAAAACAAAGAACAATTCGTGGATTTCTCTCGCTGGAGCAAAATCATCAAGTTCACAATAGAAAATTCTGTAATTTGCATTAAAACACACGCAAATTCCCAGTTAAAACGGGATTTTTGTACTTTCGTTTCATGTTGCCCCAAAATTATTCATGCTCTGTGTGCCAAAATTTCTGAATCAAATCATTCATCCATCCCTGGAATGTTCTTATAGAGAAACTCCACTGTAATTATAGTAACAGAAGTCGGTTCTTATACGTAAGATTGTGCGGGCATATACAAAACAAATATATTTTATTACGCCTTCCCATTCCCATTGACAAAAGTGCTAGGCTCGTGTCGGCGCCAGAAGGCAAAAGCGTCATTTTATTCTATTACAGAGAGAAAATTTCCCCGACAATGACATTGTCCCTGAAGGGACTGGAATTCCCCTGGAAAAAGACGGAGAAAGTGAAGTGGAATAACTTACTGGAAAAAATTGTTGTCCTTATAGGTCTTTGTATATCCATATATACTTGTATAGATCCTATTATTAGCCCCACAAGGATTTCCCCTCACCACAGAAACCACAATACTGGGCTTCTTAATAGGGAGAAAAGGCAGGGAAATTGTCCCTCCTCAAAAGAAAATCTTTCCCACTTGAGCATGTCCTTGACAGAGGAGCATATTTTCGCATATAGTGACAGGATAGTGCAGAAAGGCGTTACCGTAATCACTCGAAAGATGGCCCGGGCCATCTTGAGAAATTTCAAAGCGAGTCCCCGGCCATCTTTAGAACC